>JAJJWW010018916.1:0-163069 GCA_023531295.1 Papaver armeniacum
TTCATGCTGAGATTGTTTGTGAACACTTGTATGCTTACCTGATTTCCGTGTTCACAGGCATGGAGTGAGTTCCAATTCTAGATAGTTGAAACTCCATTATAGGGTGGAAAATCAAATACCACCTCTCCCCATTAGGGATGGCAATGGGGCGGGTATGGGGCGGGGACCTTGAATCCCGTCCCCTACCCCGTTCAAAAAACCAAAACCCATCCCCTACCCGTTCCCCATAAGAATGGGGCGGGACGGGTATGGGGAATCCACGTATGGGATGGGTTTCCCATGAGTTACCATAACATTACAATAAATATTTGAAATTATGTAAATAATAATAATTTAAAAATAATTATAATGGTGCAAACAATGATACTAACCTAAGCAGTGCATTTTAAAATTTTAAGTTTATAATAACCAATTAAAACTGAAAAGTAAAGGAAACAATTGATCCACAATTAAGTATTATGATTCCTTTTACTTCTTAGTTCCTCACTATTAACCATCTTCCTCCATGTTAATCATCTCATCATGATCTTCTTCGTTATCTTCCAAAAAAGCTCCTCGATCAAATATATATAATAGGTTATGGTATGGGGCGGGTATGGGGTGGGGACCTTGAATCCCATCCCCACCCCATCCCCGCATCACCACTTTCGGGGATTTCCCGTACCCGCCCCGTTCCCCATTTATACGGGTAAAACCCTAACCCATAGGGGCGGATCCCCACGGGGATGGGTTTGGGTGGGGCAAATTGCCATCCCTACTCCCCATGGAATTTCAAACTCCACCCTTTCAACTCCATAGGTTGACCATATTGACATTTGGTTTTGTTTTTATTTTTTTAACTTCAACAATCTTTGATTTCTTACAATTATATTATTTTTATAATTAATATATTTTTATTTTTTAGTATTATCTTAATAATATTATTTTAAATAAAATTAACACTATTATTATTATTATATATCTTATTTTATAATTAAAAAGTAATATTTTATTTTAAAATATCAATTATTGTATTTGCTTAAATATAATTGAATATATTTAAATATATAAATTATATGTTGTCTCATATTTAAAAGAAAAAGGAATATTTTTAATTAATAAATATAATTAGTATAAATTTATTATTATTTAAAATATTATTTTAGATTAAAATATCAAATAAAAATCCTTTATAATCACTTATTTAATTTTAAGTAATTATACTATAAAATATTATTTTATATTATATATTATTATTCAAATGTATACTTACTTAAAACATCAAATAGATAAATATTATTATTTGAATATTTTATTATAAAATCTATTTTTAAAATATATAAATTTAATTTTAAATCATATTTAAAAATAAAAAATAACTTTTTACTATTAAATACCCAATTAAAAATATTAATTTAATTATAAAAAATTAGATTACTTTAATATTATTTTAATTTTTTAGAAGCATTACTTTAATTTAATAGTATTTTATATAGTTTTTGGTAAATAATTTTATTTTACTAATTCAGATTTATTTTATTAATTACCTAAAATTAATAAAAGATAATTTTAGAAAAAGAACTCACTGATATTCGAAATAAACTTATTATGAAATCAAATTTAAGAAAATAAATATTCAAAAAATAGATATATAATCAATTTTCATTCGTAAACATGTCAAACACAAAATTTTAAAAGGATGAAATTCATTTTCTAGGTAGTTTGAACTCCAGGTAGTTGGAACTCCCTAGAATTCAAACTCCATCCGTGCCAAACGGACCCTTAGTTGTTTTTCCTAGTTCTATTGACCATTATCATCACTTGGACATCATCATCATTTTCAGGTTCTTATATCATGGTGAACTGCAAATCAGTGAACTGCAAATCAAACAAAAGCCTAATGACTACGTGAACTTGGGAGGTCAGATGTATATTTATTTGTATTATGATCCTTGAATGTATGGATTCATGTATGTATCCTGATGTTATATTGGACCCTTCATGGATTACCAAAAATGACTTGAACACTAGTTCTTTAGTTGGGCAAATGCAAATGTACATTCATAGGTGTTGGAATACGGGCATTCAACTCAAAACCAATTGGTCATATCTCTAAGGAGATGAATGCTTCTTTTATTTCTCTAATCCCAAAAACTCTAAATCCAACAACTCCTGTAGAATTCAGACCAATAGCTCTAGCCAATACTTGTTACAAAGTGATTTCTAAACTTATGGCAGGCCGAATGAAAGGTCTGCTAGGTAAACTAATCTCGCCTTTTCATTCTGCCTTCATTCCTGGAAGGCAGATAGCTGAGAACATAACCTTAGCTCACGAAATAATCCACAAGATGAAAAATTCAAAATCTAAGAAAGGCTTCATGGGCCTAAATATTGATATGTCCAAAGCATTCGACAGGGTCGAATGGGACTTTCTAAACCAAGTTATGACTAAAATGGGATTTAACAACAAATGGTGTAACTTAGTTCACCAATGTGTTTCTACAACCACTCTATCGGTCCTTCTAAATGGTTCACCAACATAATTTTTTAAACCTTCAAGGGGTTTGCGCCAGGGAGATCCTATCTCCCCATACTTGTTCTTATTTTGTATAGAAGCTCTCTCTAGGTCTATCCAGAATGCTGAGGATAACGGAAAGATTAAAGGCATAAAACTTGTTCATCAAGCCCCCTCTTTGAGCCATCTCCTTTTCGCCGATGACTTCCTAGTCTTTTGTAAGGTAAGCGAACAAACTTGTCAAAACCTGGTTGATTTGTTCAAAGACTTCAGTTTGGCCTCTGGCCAACTTATTAACCTAAGTAAATCCGGAGTTTTCTTCAGTAAAAAAACAGAGACGAGTGTTCGTAGAAGGGTGAAAGAAATTCTAGGGGTTAATGCAATCCCCTAACTGACAAGTACTTAGGTTCTCCACTATTTACTAACATATCAAAAATAGCTTGTTTTGAACCTTTACTTACAAACCGAGAACTAGATATCCGGGTTGGAATGGAATTAATCTAAACAATGCAGGAAAACAGTGATGATTAAAAATTTTACTTCGCCGAGTTTATGTGTATCAAATGAACTGTTTTAAAATACCAATAAAAATCTGTAATCAGATAACTAAACTCCAAAGGAACTTTATTTGGTGGGGAAAAAAATGAAAAGGGTTTGAATGAAAATGGGAAAAAAGGGGTGTTCTTAAAAAACTGGTCTTCAATTTGTAAAAGCCTACAGGAGGGAGGTTTAGGAATAAAGAATGTTAGGAAGTTTAACATTGCAATGATAGCAAGAATGGGATGGAACCTAAATCAGAATCATATAGCCTTCTGTGCCACAATTTTAAAGGCTAAGTACTATCCTAACTGCGACATACTTCATATAAATAGTAAACCAAAAACAAATGATAGCTGGATATGGAAAGGACTGCTGTCAGGGATCAATCAAATTAAAAAATGCTGCTTTTGGGAACTAGGAAATGGTAGTAACATAGATATATGGGATGACTTGTGGATACCAGGGACTAAACTACCACTCCGCAGGAACCATCTTTCTACTGAAGGTATTAGTAAAGTTAGTGATCTAATAACAAACCACAAAACCTGGGACCATGATAAACTAATCAGATGCTTTGATAACAACATAGTAGCAAAAATAAAGGATATTAGAATACCAAGAGAAGAAAAAAGGGACACCCCAAGATGGAACCTAAACAAACAAGGTACGTTCTCTGTAAATTCTTTATACAAGCATATAAACTCTGATGACAATGTTGAAATCAAATGGAGTAGGATATGGAAGATGAAAACAACACCAGCAGTAAAAATTTTTATCTGGAAGGTAGCTCATTCCATTCTCCCCCAATAGTATGAGAGTGGCATCCATTCTACCTGATATTGATACTAAATGCAAATTATGTAATGAAATCCAAGAAACCGTCTCTCACCTATTTCTGCATTGTAATTATGCCACACATGTATGGATGCAATCAATTTTGATATGGATTTTGTTAGGAATGGCACAACAATGTTCCATGAATGGCTAACAAATTGTTTTGAAAACCCAAACAGGGGAGACTATGATATAGACTGGCATGTCCTTTGTAGTATAATAATGTGGTCTATTTGGAAAGTAAGGTGTGATATAGTGTTTAAAAAGAAGTCACATAATAGTGTTGTAACTGCCAATAACATCATTAAATTTATTAACAACTACAATATAGTGAATAACAAGGGTCACAATATAATGGAAGACCTTTACTATAATTCCAAGAATGATGTTGTTCTTCGGATTACTAAATACCCTGTTGCTGAGATAGGAACGAATTTGGCACCGCAAATTAACATTGCTCTGACTATAGCAGATAATACTATGAGAGCAGGAATTGGTCTAACTTTGATTGATCATACAGGTACAGTCAGAGAAGCAAGAGGTTTCTTTATTGACAATACATCAATAGAAGAATTAGAAAAAGTTGGAGCAGAAGCTGCTTTCCAATGGGCAACATGTTGGAGTGGCCACAGAATCTCCTTCAGAAGTGATCCAACCAACAAAGGTGTTCTTGGTGGGAATGTACGCAGAAGCTCGACGACAGCGTTACCTGATCAGTGAAGATTTTGGAAATACAAAAAACTTTGATATAAACTTTTTAGCTCAGGATTTTACTTTGGTTATAAGAACTGATGTTATATGGCAGCAAACCTTTCTTCTTTTTGCAAAAAGTATGAAATTAACCACTGTTGATGGTGGTTTTAGACAAGGTAAAATCGTAAAACCCCATGACCTAGTGTTACCCGCAACACATTAACTAAGAGCATTTAACTCAGTGTAAATAATTAATAGGGGTATTTTTTCAAAATACCGATTAGGGTTTTCAACACAGAACCCTAGCTAATTCCAAAACCAAGCCGCATCTCTGCGCACCATGGCAACAATGCCAAACCAAGCGCATATCTGCGCACCATGGCAATAATGCGAAACCAAGCCGCACTCTGCGCACCATGGCAACAATGCCAAACCAAGCCGCATATCGCGCACCATGGCAACAATGCCAAACCAAGCCGCACCCGCGCACCATGGCAACAATGCCAAACCAAGCCGCATCTGCGCACCATGGCAACAATGCCAAACCAAGCCGCACCACCGCGCACCATGGAAACAATGCCAAACCAAGCCGCATACTGCGCACCATGGAAACAATGCAAGAGCCGCACCCTGCGCACCATGGCAACAATGCCAAACCAAGCCGCATACTGCGCACCATGGCAACAATGCCAAACCAAGCCGCATATCTGCGCACCATGGCAACAATGCCAAACCAATCCGCACCCTCGCGCACCATGGCAACAATGCCAAACCAAGCCCGCACTGCGCACCATGGCAACAATGCCAAATTTCCAAGCCGCTATGCCTTTGGCCCACGCCAAACATAGCGCCCTAGGTTTGCAAGACTTGCAACTAGGTCAACATGGCCGCACGTGCCGTTGGCACATGCCAACACGTGTCGCAAGCCATATTTCCAAGCCGCTATGCCTTTGGCCCACGCCAAATATAGCGCCCTAGGCTTGCAAGACTTGCAACTAGGTCAACATGGCCGCACGTGCCATTGGCACATGCCAACACGTGTCGAAAGCCATATGTCCAAGCCGCTATGCCTTTGGCCCACGCCAAATATAGCGCCCCTAGGCTTGCAAGACTTGCAACTAGGTCAACATGGCCGCACGTGCCATTGGCACATGCCAACACGTGTCGCAAGCCATATTTCCAAGCCGCTATGCCTTTGGCCCACGTCAAATATAGCGCCTAGGTTTGCAAGACTTGCAACTAGGTCAACATGGCCGCACGTGCCATTGGCACATGCCAACACGTGTCGCAAACCATATTTCCAAGCCGCTATGCCTTTGGCCCACGCCAAATATAGCGCCCTAGGCTTGCAAAACTTGCAACTAGGTCAACATGGCCGCACGTGCCATTGGCACATGCCAGCACGTGTCGCAAGCCATATTTCCAAGCCGTTATGCCTTTGGCCCACGCCAAATATAGCGCCCTAGGCTTGCAAGACTTGCAACTCGGTCAACATGGCCGCACGTGCCATTGGCACATGCCAACACGTGTCGCAAGCCATATTTCCAAGCCGCTATGCCTTTGGCCCACGCCAAATATAGCGCCCTAGGTTTGCAAGACTTGCAACAAGGTCAACATGGCCGCACGTGCTATTGGCACATGCCAACACGTGTCGCAAGCCATATTTCCAAGCCGCTATGCCTTTGGCCCACGCCAAATATAGCGCCCTAGGCTTGCAAAACTTGCAACTAGGTCAACATGGCCGCACGTGTCACAAGCCATATTTCCAAGCCGTTATGCCTTTGGCCCACGCCAAATATAGCGCCCTAGGCTTGCAAGACTTGCAACTAGGTCAACATGGCCGCACGTGCCATTGGCACATGCCAACACGTGTCGCAAGCCATATGTCCAAGCCGTTATGCCTTTGGCCCACGCCAAATATAGCGCCCTAGGTTTGCAAGACTTGCAACTAGGTCAACATGGCCGCACGTGCCATTGGCACATGCCAACACGTGTCGCAAGCCATATGTCCAAGCCGCTATGCCTTTGGCCCACGCCAAATATAGCGCCCTAGGCTTGCAAGACTTGCAACTAGGTCAACATGGCCGCACGTGCCATTGGCACATGCCAACACGTGTCGCAAGCCATATTTCCAAGCCGCTATGCCTTTGGCCCACGCCAAATATAGCGCCCTAGGTTTGCAAGACTTGCAACTAGGTCAACATGGCCGCACGTGCCATTGGCACATGCCAACACATGTCGCAAGCCATATTTCCAAGCCGCTATGCCTTTGCCCCACGCCAAATATAGCGCCCTAGGTTTGCAAGACTTGCAACTAGGTCAACATGGCTGCACGTGCCATTGGCACATGCCGACACGTGTCGCAAGCCATATTTCCAAGCCGCTATGCCTTTGGCCCACTCCAAATATAGCGCCCCCGGGCTTGCAAAACTTGCAACTAGGTCAACATGGCCGCACATGCCATTGGCACATGCCAGCACGTGTCGCAAGCCATATTTCCAAGCCGTTATGCCTTTGGCCCACGCCAAATATAGCGCCCTAGGCTTGCAAGACTTGCAACTAGGTCAACATGGCCGCACATGCCATTGGCACATGCCAAATCCACACGCTGGTAACCTAATTTGCAAACCGTGCAACCTACCACCAAGGCATTCCGCACATGCTATTAGCACATGCCACACGCGCCACTAGCAGCGCCACTTGCACTCAAGATGCAACCAACACTCGAGACATCGACACAAACTGGGGATGCTTCTTTAGGGTTTTGGTATGCGGTCACAACATGCAGCGTACACTACGCTCACTTTAAGAAAGCGTGAAAAGGAATAAAGCGGTCAAATAAAAGAGGAAATAATGGTGAAAAACGTTTTCACCCATTAAACCATACGGTTACCACCTCCTCCCATTATTTCACCCTTTACTCTCTTCCTTCATGAGGCTGGCACGTTTCAATCTCGACTTGTATAAATAGGTCTTACCTATTTCCACCGGAACAACAAGTCTCGGTCGGAAAAAAATACTACACTCTCGTAAAGGCAACTTTGCAAGCTCTCCCAAAAGCTTCCACCTCTTGCAAGCTTCCCAAGCTTCTACTTTTCGATACAAGTCGAGATACTTCTCTCCTCAACACCTTTCTTTGCTTCCCTCCCCAAATCAACCCTTGTCCTCCACTTTGTGACCGAAGCAAGTCGGGAACGGCCATTTCTTGGTTTAGGCCGAACTTGCACAGATTGATCTCTCGAATCTATAAAGTGCTCACGTGCGGCACATTTGTTTAGGGTTTGAATCGATTTCTCACTCACCTACCGAATTTACCGAAATCGGATGAAACGATTTTTACCCATAAACAATTGGCGACCACAGCGGGAGGATTGATCTATCGGCTACTATATCGATTGTCGATCTCGTTCTTCGACCCGGATGTCAAGATGGTAGGGGAAGGAGACTCAATCCGACTCAACTACCGAACGACCGGTTACTAGTTGTAAAAAATTACACAAGAAAATCGGGGACTTGCTGAAGATGATATTAATCAATCGAAGATGCTATCAGCGATTGGGGACTTGCTGGCGATGCTACCAAAGAAACCGCCATCAAAACCGCGTTTTACATGGAGGGCGTGTTCGCAAAAACTATGAAGTGAGTAAATTCAGACTGGGCAAGATATACAATCTATTTTTAGGTTCTTAGTAAAACCGTCATACTACTGAGTCTTGTACCTATTGCTAGCACACACTTTCATAAAAGCGGTATTCTTTTCCCAAAACATAATCGAGTCATATTATCAGAACCATTCATCCCAAAATGATCCAATACCCTAAAAAGCTACCGTTTGTCTATCAAAGATCAAGTTTTGAACCAGACATCCAATATGTCTTTCAAAAAAAAAGCACCTAAATGAAAGTTTAACAGAGAAACGTTCAAGGAAAATCATCCAACAGAAGTCTGCTCTTCTTGGAGAAAGTCAACTTTGCGTCTTCAAGAGCCGCTCTCTTCATAGTCAACATCTTGGAAAGCTTTTCGAGTTCCATCTCTTGTCGGGCAATTTCCTCGGCGGAAAGGCTTTCGATTGCTGCATCTTTCAACTTTTGGATCTCAGCAAGGCCTTGAAAACCACGAAGTGTTGAACTCCTTTTCTAAGCACACGTCGCGATGGTGCTCCCGGTCGGCAATAACGTCTTGAGAAACGGTGTGACCAAATCACCTCACGCATATCCTCGATGGAAGATAAAGCCTCTTCCACACGCTTAACTAGCGCAAATCGACTAGTGACTTTCTTGGTTGTAGCCATATGTCCGTGCTTCACCCAGATTCTGGTGTACAACGACTCATGCTTAGCCAAGACGCTAAAACCGCCAACCAAGACATGACCTCGGATAAGGAACCAAGTACGGGGATCAAAATGGCGCCGCAAGTGGCCTCACGACTCGCAAAGGGTCTTCTTCCATGTCTATGGCAACAACCATCAGAGAATCATCCACCGTTTGAACCACGTCTCGTGCCGGCAATTGGCTAACTCCCATCTCCGAGTCACCGCGGTGGTCACCAAAGGCAAGTTTTCGTGTGACTCCACCCCGAGAATCGTGCTCCGAACCAGATTCCCCCGCAAACTTGAGTTAGACATTTTTTCAAAAGAAGAAACAGAAGAAGAAGAAGGAAAAGAAGCGCGAAACTCACCGAACCACTTCCCGAAGAAGAACCCGGTCTTTGCCAGAGGAATCACTCTCGCTTGTTGAACTTTCTTCTTTCTTTCACTCATCATCACTATGAGTAGTGCCGCTTGAATTCCTTGAAGAAACTGCGTCTCCTGGCAACGTGCAAGGGCAGCTAAAGCATTAACACTACCGAAGCTCAAGGAAACAAGACACATGTTCTCACCAAATTCACGTGTTTTGAGACAAGCCAATGAAGAGGCGGCACATACCAGTTATTGGAAGAACCGAAAGACACAAGAGCCGTGGGAGGATCTTGTGAAACCGTCCGGAACCCGCCAAAGACGATTCTTCGTTCTCCGTTCTTTGGCCCGGGGACTTTCCGAATTGATAGGCAACTTTCGCTTGGGATCCTCAACATTGGATACTTCTTCAAAACTGGGGGAAGGTTTGCAACGAACGTTTTCCACCACGTTATTCACAAAATCTCGGATCATAATAAACTCGTCGCACCAAAACTCATTATAGCCGAAGGTCGTCGGGTTACTCTTCCCATTTGAAAGAAGGGAAGACGGATACCCGCTCAAGGGAACTGGCGTCAAGGGCGACACGCAATGAATCCTTAGGGATCACCGGCCGGTAAACAAGAGGTACCCCTTGATCGAAACCCATATGACGAGCAAAGCACGGTCAATATTATAAGCGACTATCTGGAAAGACCCCACGAAGAAAGACGGTATATAACCTAAGTGAGAAAACTGAATGAACAGGTTTTCACCAACACTCAAATCGTCATCGAAGACAAAGACGTGAGCGGAGCGAAGCAAAGGTGTCAATTTGAGTCACCGACTTATGGACCGGCTCCCATGGACGAAAATTGATTTCATGCAACTTATCAAGAAAACTAACCAAGCTCACGCCAACTCTTGGACGCCTTTGTTCACCCATCGAAGAATTCGAGAGCCCCCAACTCACGGGAAGCGAAGGCGGCGGTTTCGGAGCATATTTGTCGAAGTGCTCCCATAGCCGACTTTAAAAGAAACGTGCACATATGAATCCACTTTCATGAAACCATTCGAAACTTGCATGTTCGCAACTGGGTGTCCAGATGCACATACAGGGAACCAAGGAACAGCTTGCCAATGAGAAGAACTTCACCCTTTGCCAACTTCGCAGCAATCTCTAGCAGCCTCCGGGTCTTATTCCTTTCTTGCCGGAACCGAGTCATCAAAAATGTCTGGACAACCAGAGAGCCAAAATGCTGCGACATGAAGATCATCGCTTTGTCTCAGGGCTCCAACTCGTCCGGAAACCATTGAGATATCCACCGTAAGGGCACCTTTCATCCTCTTTAAAGGGCAGAATCCTTCGACTTCGCAATGGAGTCTTTCCGAGCAAAATCCCCCAACTTAGCGGCCGGGTCATCCCGCATCTTCACCTCACTTTCGAGATAATTTGATTCTAAGATTCCCGTTACCGGAAGATTCAAAGAAGAGAGCCACACTCTCCAAGGAGAAAGTTATCTCACCCCATCTACATATGATTGTATGGGTGTCCGAACACCATCTGGAGATGAAAGCAACCAAGCACGGGATGTCCTTCCTAACTGGAGATTTATCAAGTCTTGACAAAGATCAATGACCCGCGCTTTTGAGTCAAGTTGGTATTTATACGCTTCTCGCTCACCATGAACTCAACCCATCATCAAAAGAACGCAATGGACTTTGACACATCCTGAAGTCAATGTTAGAAGAGGAATATACCCCTTTATGAAGACAGAACCGAATGGTGCTCTCTGGGCGAACCGAACGTGTCTTCCTGTCATCCTCACCACCGGTTAGAAAAATTGGCACGAAACCTGGGTGATTCTTCCGAGCAGGGGCGAGGGCTCTAGTGAAGAATTCATCATCTATGTTCGGTTTGGAATTATGAGCATCCTTCGACGAAGTGAAATGTGGTTCAGGTAACATCTTATCGAATTCCTTCATAACAATTTGGTAATAAGATATCGCACAAACAAATGGAGAAAGACGAAAGTTATCTCCCTGACACATGATCGTACCCAAAAAATAAAAAATAAAGAAGAAAGGGGAAGGAGGACGTATTTTATTCGGTTTCAAGACTATATACACAGTATTTTATTCGGGTTCAAGACTATATACGCAGTATTTTTCTTCGGGTTCGAAACTATATACGCGGCATTCTATACGGGTACAAGTGTGTCTACAGTATCCTTCTTCGGGTTCAAAAAATATATATGGAGCATTTTTCTATTGGTTCAAAACTGCGCGCGTGATACTTCTTTCAAGAAGCAAAATCATATATACAATATTTCCCGCGGGTTCGAAGTCATATGAAGCATATATACAGTATTGTTCTTCGGGATTCATACAGGGTTCTCTACGGGTTCGAAATACACACGCAGTATTTTCTTCAGGGTTCAAATATTTCTTTCAGGACCGAAAATTCATATATGCAATATTTCCCACGGGTTCAAACAATATATGCAGTATTCCCTTGGTTGCATACGTACAATATTTTCTACAAGAGGCACGCCAAGGAATCATATGCAAGGATTGTGGAAGCGCCTACTCTTAAGGTTTATACCTATGTGAAAAAAAAAGAAAGAAAGAAGAGTACTCGAAGACATACCTGGAAGCTGGTTTCTCTTTGCCGCTAGTATGAAAAGAGGAAAGAATAAAGCGCAGGATGGGGAGAAAGGGGCTTTATATATATATATATATACATATATAGGCGTGAAAGACTTTGAAATAGGGAAGGATTTCCCTTTTTCACCAAAATCACGCGTGTAAGAAACGGGCCCACAAAGGGTACGACTTCCCAATGCCGCCCAAATCACGCCTGCAAGCACGGTTTCCAAGTTGCACCGGCCCCACCAATTGCGCCGACCTCCCAATGGCCGCACAAGTCACGCCTACAAGCACACACGGTTTCTACACTTTGTGCCGGTTCCACCAGCGAGCACACTCAGTTTCCCAATTCACGCCAACTTCCCAACGTCGCCCAAGCTGCACCGACCCCACCGATTGCGCCGACCTGCAGGCACGCACGGCTTCTACACTTTGCGCCGATCCCACCAGCTAGCCCACTCGGTTTCCCAATTCACGTCAATTTCCCAACGTCGCCTAAGGCGCATCGGGCCCACCAATTGTGCCGACCTCCCGATTTGTGCAAAACTACGAGAGGCAAGGATTCCAAATCCTATTTATAAAAGGTCGACAAGCCTCCTTCAATTTTCTTTACGGTTGGGTTGTTAATAGTTTGTCACCATCTTATGCTTACCTCTGCAACAAAGCCCCTGTTCCGAGCTAGCGGGACTTAATGTTGATGGTGGTTTTTAGACAAGGGATAAAATCGTAAAACCCCATGACCTAGTGTTACCCGCAACACATTAACTAAGAGCATTTAACTCAGGTGTAAATAATTAATAGGGGTATTTTTTCAAAATACCAGATTAGGGTTTTCAACACGAAACCCTAATTCCAAAACCAAGTCGCATACTGTGCACCATGGAAACAATGCCAAACCAAAGATATCTTTGCGCACCATGGCAACAATGCCAAACCAAGCCGCACTGCGCACCATGGCAACAATGCCAAACCAAGCCGCATACATGCGCACCATGGCAACAATGCCAAACCAAGCCGCACCACGCGCACCATGGCAACAATGCCAAACCAAGCCGCACCTCGCGCACCATGGCAACAATGCTGGACCAAGACGCACCCTGCGCACCATGGCAACAATGCCAAACCAAGCCGCATACTGCGCACCATGGCAACAATGCCAAACCAAGCCGCACCCTGCGCACTATGGCAACAATGCCAAACCAAGCCGCACCTGCGCACTACACCAAAACATCCGATTTGCGACGGATATAGGTGTTGCAATGAATTTCACCAACGCGTATATCCGTTGGGAATATGGCGTAGCAAATTTGTTTCAACGTGAAAATCCGTTGGGAAAATTAATTTTGTGCAACGCATAAAAACGTTGGTAAAAAGTTTACCAACGTTTTTTGAGCAACGGATTCTTTAATTTGTGCAACGGTTATAATAATTTAGGCAATGTATTACTTTAATTTGAGCAACACTTATATACTTTGCAAACCTTTTTACAGGTGAAAAAAAATAAATTCCGACGATAATTCCAAATAAAAAATAAATAAATTCCGACAATAATTCTGGCAGATTTTTTTTTCTGCACCTTAATATATATTTGAACCTTCATATACCATTGTCTAACAATTAGAAGACCCAATTTTTCATATGAGCATATGGTTAGTCATCAGAATATATCAATATAGATAATGAGAACCAAAATAATTTAATAAATAAATAAAAATATGTATAATTTAAATTCCTGTATTCAACCTTTATTATAAGACTAGGTATAAAATCAACCAGACAAAAAATAGAATCAACATGGCAAAGCATGGGTTTACGACTCGCATTAATATAATAATCTTGCCTAATAACAAAATTAGCTGTGGATTAAGAAGATTGTGTCTACTTAACCATTAAACATTGTAGTAAACAAGGTGTTTGCAAGTTATTACAGTTATGATATCCACTCAACCACAAGTTTCAGAGGGTTGTTTTCGAATCTTACTTTACAAATACGAAAGCTAGAACCGAAGTTAAGAAATTACATGGAGCAGATAAGACATGAGAGAATAAGTGACTAAGTTCTTACTTATTGCCCGAGTTTACTCGAATAGGGTGAAGATTTCCTGTTGCAGAGACTCCATTTACCACTTGACATCTAGAAAGACCAGAATTCATGGCATGGAGATGTGACAGACCTGCCACTGACATTGGTGGTGGTTGTAAAACAGGATACCCCATAGGTAACTAGACCGGTTCTCTTTCGAGGAGAAAGACGTGCATATGCCTCTTAAAACAAGACAATGACATCATTGGTAAAAAATGCAAAGAAACAAAACAGGAAAACGAGAAAAAAGAAAAAAATCTAAAACGATTTGTTTCTTATGAGTTTAAAAGAATAAGCTAATTGGTCCATGAATATCTAGCATTCACATGATGAGGAATGTATTTCATACACCAAGTGTAGTAACATACCAGTAGCCCCATGTAGTAAGCTAATTACATACATAACACAATAAGAACATGGCATGAGTTAGCATCAGTTACAGAACCCAATCAGAATTGCATATTTCCAAGTCCCATAAGAGAAAGACAACTTACTTAGTGGCATATTCTAAATGCTCAATTGAAGGTGTTATATCGACCACGCAAAGGAAGAACTCCCAAACCTGACACCACATAAACAATTAAATCTCTGTAAAAAGCAATTATAGGATTAAGATCTACCGTGATCGCTTAAAAATCGAAGTTAGGTGGCATCGTCTACCACGCACATAGAATAAGCAGTTGGTGGATGATGATTGTGAAGAAACTAGTGACTGAAATGCTTACAACTGCAATTTCTACATAGAGTAAGCTGTTAGTGACTTATGATTTTGGAGAAACTCTTCCTCGACCGAGCAACTGAAAATAACCGACTCCTGACTCACTATGTATACTAATCTGCAATCTGCATATTCAGGGCAAGCAAAAAAGAATAAAGATGCAGTAGAGTACGAACACGCAATCAACAAACAAGACGAAGAAGGTTTAGCTTACCTGTTTTCTTGTTTCAGAACATATTGTGAAAAGTGTGTACAAAGGTGGATCTTCCAGATTCACTACTAAAAAGGGTGTAAGCGCCACCCTTTTTCAAACTACCTGTTTCCTTCGAAGTATCAATCCTAGCCATTGATAGGCCCTTGTAAAATAGTCCACCAGATCTTCACCAATACATCTACCAAAACCCATGTCATTAATAGCCATCGAACCAAGAACCATTGAGCCATTTCTGCGAACCACCCCGTACCAATAAATTCATCCTATCCCTAGCTTCCAGTTTTTGCAAACATCCACAATCACTATCATTCATCACTGTATACCAAAGGCTTCAGCTCCTCTTCTTGGCTATATAACCCTTTGCACCTTCTTAATAAACCCCTGACTGCAACCACGTTTATGGATTTCCCTTTAAGCTTCAAAATTCAATCCACTTCAGCCTGCACCTTGAGCTACAACCATCACACATACTCGCGCAACTGATTGACCCAAATAACCCACAGAATGCATGGCATTAACAACTTATCTTGACTGATTTTTAGCTCTTAAATCTTCATAGCCAAACTTGATTAAACCACCACTCATTCGTACCATTACCACTAGCTTCATCATTTCAAACATCAGCAAATTCAACCTCATATTTTCTGTAAACTTCTACCAAATCTCCTCTTCCTTCTCAACTGAGTTTCCAGCCACAACCTTGCTTAAATCATATGTATACTTGTACCACTTCTTGCAGCTTCGTCTTGGTCTCTGAACTTTGTCAATAACCCTTCGAAACTCATTTGTACCATTACCACCAGTTTCATCATTTCAAACATCAACAAATTCAACCCCATATTTGCTGTAGACTTCTACCAAATCTTCTCTTCCTTCTCAACTAAGTTTCCAGCCACAACCTGGCTTAAATCAGTTATAGACTTGTACCACTTCTTGCATCTTCGTCTTGGTCTCCGAACTTTGTCAATAACCCTTCGAAACTCTCTCTAAAAACCCACAGCAAATACCTCCTGCTATTTCATCACAGATTCATAAGAACTCCAGTTTATACTCCTCTTGATACCTGCAAACAACCATACAAATTCAATCACAGCGGCATAATATTTCAGCTGAAATTGAGCTCAAGAAATTGACCCATATCTCCTCCAATTCGAATCGCTTTGCCTCCATTAGTGAATTCATTTCATACCCAAATATTCCAAGCAAAAGAAGCTCCAAATTGAACCCATTTCAGCCCCAAACTCGAGCTCAAAACAACCACAGCACAGCCACTTCTCCTTGTTCATTTCCTTGTCTTCAGAAATCATTCATAAACACTTAAAATACACACACACAAATGGACATCAACAGCTTCATTTCCACCCGAATTCCAGCTCAAAATCTCTCCTGACTCAATGTCTTAGGAGTGTTAATAGTACAAAAATGCAAATCCTAACTTGCCTGATAGAAATGCAAGAAATCCATACTCATAATAAGCAACAATGCAAAAAATGGATACTGTGAGCCTATCTAACTTAAGCTAAGCCACAAATCCATCAAAGTAGTAGCCCACACACTTGTGAAAAGAACTTTTAGGCCAGAGTAACTGAAAAATTACAAAATCCAAAAACAAAAAAATTAACTGAATAATTATAACATACGCCAATATCCAAATCCATTGACACGGCCTCTTAGTTCAGAATCTGCATCACAAGAGATTTCTTTCAATTGGAACCATTGAAGCTTGAATAAAATCACTTTTAAAAATAAAGCAAAAATAAAACAAACCTACATGATTTGCACGGAACAACCAAACGAACTTCTCATTCGGTACCCCATCAATCACCATGAAATCCGCCATAACTTAAACCTAAAAATCAAACAAACCCCAAATCAAAATCAAGAAAACCCAAATCAAATCAAGAAAAATCCAAATCAAACCCTAAATCACAAAATGGATCTGAACAAGAAACAAATAGTAACTTATAAAGTAATAAAGAAATCAAAAACATAACTTTAAAACCCTATAAAATCAAAGAAACTCACCGATTTGGTCCAAATCTAGGGTTTGTAACAATACGAAGGGATAAAAAGTTGTACTAATTGAATGAAACTCACCCAAATCCACAAATCTTCTGAGAGGATGTTAGTAGAAGTGAGGTTTCTTTGATTCTAGAAAGAGAAGTTCCGGAGAAAGAATGGAACTTGGAGAAATCGAAGCGATTGTCTCAGTGAAATCTGATACATGGGTTTTGATTTTGAGATGGGTTATGATTAGTCTTTGATCTGTGAGAGATGAGATTGGATCTATGAGATTTTCAGGAGGGAGAGTAAGAGGAAGATAAGAAACGGTATGTAAGAGGAAGATAAGAAAAAAAAAAAAAAAAAAAAATAGTAAGTATATAAAAATCCTTGAAAATAACACTATTTAGAACAGCCGTAGGATCACAAACTATATCAACGGTGCACAAGTTACGTTATATTATCATGAGTTAATTTATAAATGGTGCAACAGATATTTTATTGTGCAACGTATATTTCCGTTGCTCTGTATGCAACTCTTATATCCGTTGCACATCAAAAAATTCTTGCGTTGCAAAAACCAGGATTTGGTGTAGTGGCGCACCATGGCAACAATGCCAAATTTCCAAGCCGCTATGCCTTTGGCCCACGCCAAACATAGCGCCCTAGGTTTGCAAGACTTGCAACTAGGTCAACATGGCCGCACGTGCCGTTGGCACATGCCAACACGTGTCGCAAGCCATATTTCCAAGCCGCTATGCCTTTGGCCCACGCCAAATATAGCGCCCTAGACTTGCAAGACTTGCAACTAGGTCAACATGGCCGCACGTGCCATTGGCACATGCCAACACGTGTCGAAAGCCATATGTCCAAGCCGCTATGCCTTTGGACCACGCCAAATATAGCGCCCTAGGCTTGCAAGACTTGCAACTAGGTCAACATGGCCCCACGTGCCATTGGCACATGCCAACACGTGTCGCAAGCCATATTTCCAAGCCGCTATGCCTTTGGCCCACGCCAAATATAGCGCCCTAGGCTTGCAAGACTTGCAACTAGGTCAACATGGCCGCACGTGCCATTGGCACATGCCAACACGTGTCGAAAGCCATATGTCCAAGCCGCTATGCCTTTGGCCCACGCCAAATATAGCGCCATAGGCTTGCAAGACTTGCAACTAGGTCAACATGGCCGCACGTGCCATTGGCACATGCCAACACGTGTCGCAAGCCATATTTCCAAGCCGCTATGCCTTTGGCCTACGCCAAATATAGCGCCCTAGGGTTGCAAAACTTGCAACTAGGTCAACATGGCCGCACGTGTCATTGGCACATGCCAACACGTGTCGCAAGCCATATTTCCAAGCCGTTATGCCTTTGGCCCACGCCAAATATAGCGCCCTAGGCTTGCAAGACTTGCAACTAGGTCAACATGGCCGCACGTGCCATTGGCACATGCCAACACGTGTCGCAAGCCATATTTCCAAGCCGCTATGCCTTTGGCCCACGCCAAATATAGCGCCCTAGGTTTGCAAGACTTGCAACTAGGTCAACATGGCCGCACGTGCCATTGGCACATGCCAACACGTGTCGCAAGCCATATTTCCAAGCCGCTATGCCTTTGGCCCACGCCAAATATAGCGCCCAGGCTTGCAAAACTTGCAACTAGGTCAACATGGCCGCACGTGCCATTGGCACATGCCAAAGACGTGTCGCAAGCCATATTTCCAAACCGCTATGCCTTTGGCCCACGCCAAATATAGCGCCCTAGGCTTGCAAGACTTGCAACTAGGTCAACATGGCCGCACGTGCCATTGGCACATGCCAACACGTGTTCGCACGTGCCATTGGCACATGCGAACACGTGTCGCAAGCCATATGTCCAAGCCGCTATGCCTTTGGCCCACGCCAAATATAGCGCCCTAGGTTTGCAAGACTTGCAACTAGGTCAACATGGCCGCACGTGCTATTGGCACATGCTCACACGTGTCGCAAGCCATATGTCCAAGCCGCTATGCCTTTGGCCCACGCCAAATATAGCGCCCTAGGCTTGCAAGACTTGCAACTAGGTCAACATGGCCGCACGTGCCATTGGCACATGCCAACACGTGTCGCAAGCCATATTTCCAAGCCGCTATGCCTTTGGCCCACGCCAAATATAGCGCCCTAGGTTTGCAAGACTTGCAACTAGTCAACATGGCCGCACGTGCCATTGGCACATGCCAACACGTGTCGCAAGCCATATTTCCAAGCCGCTATGCCTTTGGCCCACGCCAAATATAGCGCCCTAGGTTTGCAAGACTTGCAACTAGGTCAACATGGCTGCACGTGCCATTGGCACATGCCGACACGTGTCGCAAGCCATATTTCCAAGCCGCTATGCCTTTGGCCCACACCAAATATAGCGCCCATAGGCTTGCAAAACTTGCAACTAGGTCAACATGGCCGCACGTGCCATTGGCACATGCCAGCACGTGTCGCAAGCCATATTTCCAAGCCGTTATGCCTTTGGCCCACGCCAAATATAGCGCCCTAGGATTGCAAGACTTGCAACTAGGTCAACATGGCCGCACGTGCCATTGGCACATGCCAGCACGTGTCGCAAGCCATATTTCCAAGCCGCTATGCCTTTGGCCCACGCCAAATATAGCGCCCTAGGTTTGCAAGACTTGCAACTAGGTCAACATGGCCGCACGTGCCATTGGCACATGCCAACACGTGTCGCAAGCCATATTTCCAAGCCGCTATGCCTTTGGCCCACGCCAAATATAGCGCCCTAGGTTTGCAAGACTTGCAACTAGGTCAACATGGCTGCACGTGCCATTGGCACATGTCGACACGTGTCGCAAGCCATATTTCCAAGCCGCTATGCCTTTGGCCCACACCAAATATAGCGTCCTAGGCTTGCAAAACTTGCAACTAGGTCAACATGGCCGCACGTGCCATTGGCACATGCCACAGCACGTGTCGCAAGCCATATTTCCAAGCCGTTATGCCTTTGGCCCACGCCAAATATAGCGCCCTAGGCTTGCAAGACTTGCGACTAGGTCAACATGGCCTGCCATTGGCACATGCCAAACACACACGCTGGTAACCTAACTTGCAAACCGTGCAACCTACCACCAAGGCATTCCGCACATGCTATTAGCACATGCCACACGCGCCACTAGCAAAGAGCGCCACTTGCACTCAAGATGCAACCAACACTCGAGACATCAACACAAACCGGGGGATGCTTCTTTAGGGTTTTGGTTTGGCGGTCACAACATGCAGCGTACACTACGCTCACATTAAGAAAGCGTGAAAAGGAATAAAGCGGTCAAATAAAAGAGGAAATAATGGTGAAAACGTTTTCACCCATTAAACCATGCGGTTACCACCTCCTCCCATTATTTCACCCTTTACTCTCTTCCTTCATGAGGCCAGTGGTACGTTTCAATCTCGACTTGTATAAATAGGTCTTACCTATTTCACCAGACAACAAGTCTCGGTCAGGAGAAAAATACTACACTCTCAGAAAGGCAACTTTGCAAGCTCTCCCAAAAGCTTCCACCTCTTGCAAGCTTCCCAAGCTTCTACTTTCTGATACAAGTCGATATACTACTCTCCTCAACACCTTTCTTTGCTTCCCTCCCCAAATCAACCCTTCTCATCCACTTTGTGACCGAAGCAAGTCAGGGAACGGCCATTTCTTGGTTTAGGCCGGACTTGTACAGATTGATCTCTCGAATCTATAAAGTGCTCACGTGCAGCACATTTGTTTAGGGTTTGAATCAGTTTCTCACTCACCTACCAAATTTACTGAAATCGACATAACGATTTTTACCCATAAACAACCACAACTGGGAGAACTTTAGCCTAAGGGCCCTATTGAACTATCTGACCATTCAACTATGGAATGAGAATTTAATGAATGTTCGTAACTCCAATTTTGGAGTTACTGAACAACTACTATCAATATATTGAGTTATACCTCTTTTTCCAAAAAAAAAAAAAAACTCAAAACCAATTGGCAATGAGTGGAGTGGACCATAGGATTATAAACCGCAGGATCTTAGATTGCCCAACAATGTGGGACTAATAATCTCAACAAGAGGAAAATGTTAACCCATGGAGCATTATTGATTGCTATTACATAAACATCCTGTTACCACTAATCCGAAAGTTCTCTACGAAATTTCTATACTCGGTTAGAGAGCAAGCATTTCATAACAAGAAGGAATTGCATCAAACACTACTTTACTCTACCAAATTTATAGAGCGTATTTGAAAAAAGAAAATCTAAAAGGGCTAACTCAATTCAGTGCTGGGGCTAACCGCAAAATAAGGTGAAAATGTAAACTAAAAATTTTATTAGTAAATTTTGGGAATGGAAAAGATATAAGACAACAGATTTTAGGAAACAGATTTGGAGCGTATTGCCATTTGCTATTTGGTGGACAGTGTGGAATGAGCGCAATGGACGAGTGTACAGAAATCAGAGGAGAAATATGGATCAGATGATCATATCTTCAAAATGTTGTTTGTATAATTGGTCTTTAAATTCAAATTTGTTTCATGGCTACTCTTTGAGTACCCTTATATGTAATTGGCAAGCTGTAATTCACAAATAGCTTAGCTATCTCTTTTGTGTTGATTGCTTCATCACTTTGACGAAGTATCATCTCTAATAAAAAAAAAAATCCCTTAATCAAAAAAAATAATAATAATAATCTTGAGACGGGCTATAGCCCGGATTAGCCCCTTGCTAGGCCCGTCCCTGCATCATGCTTTCTCGCAATCTGCCTCTTCCACCTCGGAACCTTTCAACTTAATTTTGATATGTCAAATAACAAATTAAGCGGTGAAATCTCAATCGAAGTGGGACAAAGACTATCCAATGCCAACATCATCCTTCTATACTAATTCTAAATTTCACTTTTTAATAATATGTTATTGTGTAGGATCCGTATTCCGGATACTTTCCTAATTATATTTGGTTTCCTATTTGAAGTGCTTTCGAAGTCTATATATGTACGAGGATTTATCATTATTCTCTTCAACTTGATTGATAGCAGCGGTTGATTAATTTTTTTTTTTTTTTTTTTTTCCTGTAAGTTCAATTACAGTGATGTCGAGAAAGAGGAAATTGGTGAAGATAAGTAATATTATCGATGAAGAAGAGCAAAGCAAAATGGATGATAGTTCTCTTGTTCAGTATCTTCCTGAGGATTTAGTATTCGATAATATTCTCACCAGATTATCAGTTCGGGATCTAGCTCAAAATCACAATCTGTTGGAATTTTCGAATAGAAATATGAATAGGTGTGTCAACTCACTTGAGTCTTTTCAACATTAGTGTCTTATCCCAAGGGATGTGACTCTCCATTAAGGGTTGTGACTCTTCATGAAAGGACTTCTCCAAGAGTCACCTCTAGCCTATATAAACCCCACTCATTCTCCATTGCAAGATATGTTTTTAGAGTCATAAAACTAGTACTAGAAATTTAAGAGTTTGCATGTGTCTTCAAGAGTTAAAGAAGAGTTTGTGCTACATCCATTCGCGTTCGCTGTTCGGTGTTATCGAAGTCTTTGCGAAAAAACATCGAGGTATTGTTGAATGTTGTAGACATGTGCCGCTAAATCTGTAACAGCATTATATACAGGGCATCAAATGTCTTAAGCAAAGAGATTACTCGCCTCAATACACCCAAGTAAGTTTGTTTAAGTTATGTGATTGATCATCTCCTTTCTATCATTCTTTTCTTGTTTTGTTATTGGTATTACGAGATGTAATACATAAGTGAAAACCGTGTTACAAAGAGTTGTAACGAATCGGTGGATAATACACGAGTCGTATTATTGGAGGATCGGTAACGAAGATATTTATCCAACAATCTTAAGACATTTGATATCTTATATCTTAGTTACCGATTTAGTGGTTTAGATGTTACCGCATCCTTTGGTCATTCCGTTCAAGTTCTGGAATTACCCTGTTGGAGAAAGGACAATGGGTGACTGTGGAGTCTGGAAGACCATAATGCATGCCACACTGGACTAATCGTTCCATGTCGGTTTTGGAAGACAAGTCTTTTCAAAAACCTAGACCGAATAGTTGGTGTATGCATGGTAATCGATTTACAAATCCGCATGATTTGTTAAAAGGTTTGACTAAACCGAGATTATTTTAGTATCATTGTTACAACACTCCGAGAGAAATAATAAGTGGACGGAAATGATGACTTGAGAATTCATACTTGGATGAATCTTCATCATCGTTTCCCCTTGAGTCTAGGGAACTGTGATTGGTGTGTACAGTGTACAAACGCAAAATCCACAAGACGTACATTATGTGGATGGATTGACGGTTCAACTCACTTTATAACTGTCGGTGGGATTTGGCTTTAAATTTCGATATGGAAAATGAAATTTGAAATGCCGCGACGCCTCATAATCTGGTAGCATGTTCTTTTGTGGAAACCTTGATTTTGGATATACGGATGAAGACATGAAATCTGACATGAATCTTCTTGGTGGAGAATGATTCAAAACTGAACAAATCTAAGGTTGTTTTGGATGAGAAATGTTAAATCCAAAGTCCGGAGTATGTATGCCGAAGTTCGGAGAGATGCGTCTTTTCGTCAAAGGACGTCTCATGGCTTAGGGATTGAATCTTTAACATTTCAACTTTTACGGTATTTTGTATCTTAGAAAATACCTCAGTCACATAAATGCGGAAGTGACTGGAAAAATAGAGGATTCATTAACCCTTTTGTGTAATTTCTATGTAAATCATCTCTCAACCGTTTGAGAAAGGTTTCTAAGAAATTGTTGCCCAAACTGGATATAACACCAGTATTGCAAGATATGCAAGTCATCTTGGGTAAAATCTGAAGTGTTTGTTTGGTTACTATTCGTGATGTGAAAACGTACCAAACTGAAGAAAGAATTGGATATTGTTTATCGTGGTGATGACACTGATGGGCGTACCTGCATGAATTAATGAGATACTAATTTTTGAATTAGTAGTAATTCCATGATTATTTGCCAATGATCATGGAATGTCGGGAAGATGGCATTATTCCTAAAATTCCCGAATTTGGTTTTCAGGCAAGGGCAATGACTGGTTCATCACGTTTGGTCATTACTCATTAGTTTTAAAATAGAAATGGTGCAACACATTGGAATCACACCATTTCATATGGAAAGCACAGTACACATGGATGCATAAATTGATTAAATGATTAATTTTCGATCCGGGATTTCAAAGGTTTATTCCGTGACTAGTTATCAATTAATTGATTAAGACTTACAAGTCGGATCATTTGGACCGTATGAACAATTCAAAGTAATTCTGAATTTTCTTAATAGCCGTTTTAAAGTTAAAACTTTCCTTTGCTGTTGGGCAAAGAAGTGTTGGTTAGGAGAACTCAGATCAGAATTTTTCATGTAACCATAAAAAATGTGGGGGTGTCTCCCAATGGTGTTGTTAGTACTATAACAGACATCAATTCTATGAGCAAGTTCTAGAAAATGTTCTCGAAACTTACAAGGACAAGGTATGTGCTTAACCATACTATTACCAGGCATGGTTAGAAAATCTAACATGTAAAGGTCGATGGATTGAACGAATCCACGTAATCCAGTATAGTGGAATCGAACTGACCCGTAAACGAAAACCAAAATGGCAGAGTTTGGATCAGATACAGAGTTTGGGTCACGTTGTTCAAAACAACTTATCTTGTATCCCATAAACTTGATTTTGCCTTTGATCTAGTCAAACCGTCAGAATTCATTTTGAGGTTAATGCAGGGACGTAATCTGTAGCAAGATATAATGTGCCTGTTGGGATGAGGGGTAGCCTACTGCTTCGGAACCAATTGTGATCGTTTGGAAAATGGCGAAGGAGTTTGATGCACGTATTGGCAAAACTTTGGAAATTTTAAATTTTTAGTTTAATGCTACTGTGCTAGAATGCATCATACCTTCAAAGTATGGGGTACGTTGCTTAGATGAACACATCTTGTAGCCAGTTACCTAACGAGAAATCCTTTTGTAATTATGGAAAAGGATAATAATGTCTTTTAGTATATTCATGAAAAATGTGGAGGTCTCTAGAAACCGTTTTAATTTGCCAGTACAATCACAGAAATGGCCTACATGTACAGGAGCTATGGTGTAGTGTCTTGAAGGGTGAGGACAAGGCAAGTGAACGGTGTACGGGATTTTACTATGGACGTTGGCACTGATTGTGATGAAGCATAATGAAATCTCCGTGTTTCAGATTATGCTTGAACCCCTTTGCAATTTTGGTTTTGCACCGAGATTTAGAATGATATTGTTCATGAAGGAAGAACTACGATCAGTAAAAGAAATGATGATTATTTCGAATCACAGTGGTATATCCTCGGATTTGTGGGGGTTACTCGGTTTGAAAAATTGTGGGGGTGCCAACAACTAGTACAATGGTTAACTGGTGGTTAGTAAGTGGTGATTTAAAGTCATCAAACATGGAACTATGTGTTCGGTGTAAAATGAAATGCAGTAGCAAGGAAATTCAAGTGAAGGTTGATAAACGAGATCAACAATGGATTCCGGAGCTTTGGACGCAAAGTCGGATTACAAGTAAGAGAAATTTTGGAATTTCCTTGAGTATATACTAATGACCAAAGTATATGTATGCTAGAAATAGATTGTTTTGATCAAACAATTATTTTGGAAGAAACACATAGTTTGAGATTATGGTATGTCTCGATAAATAGATCGACGATATAGTACCATAAAGCAATTGCTCTCAAATGCGCGCAACGAAAAGAAATAGTGTACGTGAATTGTATCTAGCCGGCAAATGATACGAATTCTAGAGAGCGAAAAATGGCGTCATCGAGGGAAATGAGATAGCCTATATAGAGTAGTATTTATAGCGGACACCCAACCTAGCGATTGGAGATCCCATGGTTATCTAGGTTCAAAAGGGACAACCAAGTTATAAATTTATACTCACCGAAAACACTGTGAGAGTTTACTCTCTTTCCCATTTCTATGATGAAACAGTGTTGCCTCGTCAAGTGAGAGGTTGAGAATTTCTCTTAATGATTCCTATGGCTTAGTTTAACTAAGAAAAGTATGGCAGATACTTTCAAATAGGAGATCACCTATATGAGTGTGAAGTGGTGCCGCTTCTATGATAACTATAAGGCTAAGTTAATCTAGAGCACTCATGAAAACCAACATCGTTCGGGGCCGAAATGAACACAACCGAGAACAGGATATGTAAGGAAATAAACTGTGTGATATCTATTGCATCGGTTTACATCATAAAGTTGGGCGGTTCAAGACATCGATTTCACCGAACAACTAGTAAACCCCGGTAGGTATTCACTACGGAAGATTCAAAGCCAAAAGCTATCTCTCCCGATGCGTTGATGTTCCGCGCACAAACTCTTTCTAGTGTCTCGCATTAAACTTGCATGAATTTCTATTCAATGTGGGGGATTGTTGGAATTTTCGAATAGAAATATGAATAGGTGTGTCAACTCACTTGAGTCTTTTCAACATTAGTGTCTTATCCCAAGGGATGTGACTCTCCATTAAGGGTTGTGACTCTTCTTGAAAGGACTTCTCCAAGAGTCACCTCTAGCCTATATAAACCCCACTCATTCTCCATTGCAAGATATGTTTTTAGAGTCATAAAACTAGTACTAGAAATTTAAGAGTTTGCATGTGTCTTCAAGAGTTAAAGAAGAGTTTGTGCTACATCCATTCGTGTTCACTGCTCGGTGTTATCGAAGTGTTTGTGAAAACATCGAGGTATTGTTGAATGTTGGAGACATGTGCCGCTAAATCAGAATAAAGATTATATACAGGGCATCAAATGTCTTAAGCAAAGAGATTACTCGCCTCAATACACCCAAGTAAGTTTGTTTAAGTTATGTGATTGATCATCTCCTTTCTATCATTCTTTTCTTGTTTTGTTATTGGTATTACGAGATGTAATACATAAGTGAAAACCGTGTTACAAAGAGTTGTAACGAATCGGTGGATAATACACGAGTCGTATTATTGGAGGATCGGTAACGAAGATATTTATCCAACACAATCTCGTCAGTAAGTTATGGTACGATATAATACATGATGATAAACGATTTGCTGCCTCTCACTTTGCTCATCAAAACAGAAACGAATTAAAACTTATCTTCGATCTCTTCAATGTCTCCAAAGGTGAAAAGGCCAAAGAGAATTACTCCTTCAGTTTAGAGAAGGATAGTTGTAGCGATGATCAAGCTTTCAACTTCGAAAACTTCGCGAGATTGGTTCTTGGAGCTCCCATTGAGCCAGTGGGTGATTGTAATGGTTTATCCTGTGTTAAACGAGTGACTGTACCTGGTCATGGAGAGGGTGCAATAATTGTCATTAACCCGGTTAGGGGTGATAGACTTACCCTCATCTATCCGATTCCAACCAGTGGGGGATGGGGAGAGAGATGTGCCAGCATTTGTGTCATGGTTTTGGTTTTGATTCGTCGACACGAGAATATAAGGTTGTAGTTATCTATACTATTAATTCCGGTGATGATCAGGAGTTTATATGCATGGTTGTTACATTGGGAACTAAGTCATGGAGAAAGATAGTAACACGTACTTCTGAAATCTCCCCACCACCAGGTTCTTCTCCTTTTCTAAGTCGAATGATAGCATCATCTTGGAAAAGTATCCATAAATCTGCTACCTTTTGTGGCGGTGATTGCTTATGGATGTTAACTAATACTACTGATGATGGTAATGATATTCACATGTTGCTCTCGTTCAACATTCATAACGAGAAGATTTATTTCATTCGACTCCCAACTGAGTGTTCGACTACCCCAGCGATAGATGAGCATATGTATTCACAAGTGGATCATCATCTTTTGGAGTTTAAAGGATATCCTTGTGTTGCACGTTTTGAAAAGATAATGGTAAGAAAAAGAGATCGTCGTCGACGTCATTGTATACACCAGAGTAGTTTTTGTTGTAACGGTTTGAAGGTTCATCTATATATAATTAAGGACAAGGTGAAGCAAACATGGATCAAGGAGAATAGTTTTGATGTTCGAGTGAAGGAGGAAGGTTTAGTACCGCATCCCTTCTGTTGTGACCTCGACACTGCTACTACTGTTACACGTATATTAAGTTTCCGTGATGAGGTTATATTGTATTGGTTTGATGGAGAGAATCTAATTTTCTACAATTTGGAGAGGAAACATCTCAAGGTCGTGAAAGGCACTCGCTCCTGTGATGAGAAAAATCGGGATATCTTTGTAACTAAGAGCAACGAGGTTTGTATCCCGTACACTGATTATCAGCTGCGTACTCAAGTAGAAAACATCATTATTATTATTATTATTATTTTTTTTTTTTTTGATCGGTAAAGATAGTTTAGTTTTATATATATAAAGGATATCAGTACATAGTACTCCCCAAACAATGGAACAAGAACTCATTACAGCAACAATTTGAAATCCTAACCAATAATTGGTAGGCCCTTAGATACCAATCACAATAACAATTGTGAAAAGCCCAGTTACATTGAAAGCCCAAAGCCTAGAAGCCACAAAACAAAAAGATTGAAAACCCTAATAATTAGTCTGTTTTTAGAAAACAGTAAACCCTATAAACCCTTCAATGGCTGTTGCGGCGGCCGCCGGAAGCCATTGCCTCCACTGCCTCTTTGCTACCCACCGACACCATTTTCACCACCTTGACACTCAAAGACATCACCATACATTTGATTCGGAATCCATTTTCCGATTGGAACTGGTTGCAACGCAACTCCCACAAGACCGAAAGCCACCGCCGTTTTCGCAACCCCACCACCACTATCATGGACCAGTCGACCACCACCACGACACCCAAAGGAATCACCCTGGTCAAAAAGAATCTGACCTTGTAGTCGTTGGAAAGAAGTAGCGGAAGATATGGCAATGATTTTGTTGGAGAAGATAACGAAAAACAGAAAGTAAACTTTCAGATCTGGAACACCCGAGAAAAGGATAGATAGATTGGTTTGAATGGTGAGGCAGAAAACTAAAGAGTATGGAGAAAACCCAATAGTTGAATCATAGACACCCTTTGTAACCCATTTTGGGTCTGCAAACTTGTTGTTAATGGCTTCTTGACGAAATTTTTTGCAACTAAAAGATTAGATAACAATAGACATCCTTTGAACACCTTAACGATGGCACAAGACCCCCAAAATAGATAGAGAACAATAGTCCTGCTCGGATCCAGTCCGGGGACTAGATCCGAGCAAGAGAAAAAAAAATCTGAAACTGGTTGTTGTTGGGCAAGAGAGGAATAAAGAGAGGAGAGAGAAAACATCATTTCACGGATCCATTATGATGAAACCATCATTTCGCTGATGACCTTTCTTCCCCAAGGGGAAGTTACCAAATTTCACAGTCTCCCTAAGTTTAAAAGGTTTTTAAAATACAAGAAGCCTGTAGGTTGGGTGACTACCGGAAGAAAATCACGGATCCATTATGCTTTCGGTTGATTAATTAGTTTTCTTTTATGATTTCTATTTTGTTCACGAATCCTTAATGATCACTAGTGAAACGGTCTTTTCCTTTTGTAGTAGTGGCCAATGTGATAGTAAGAAATGCATTTACATTTTTTGTATCCGTTCACGAGGTAATACAGTATCTTGCCAAATTCAGTTACTAAGAAAGGGCTCCAGTCACCATATTATAAGGTTTTGTGTATGTGAGATATACTCTTCGGGAAGCTTTGTGGAAATGGAGATGAGTGTATATTGCCTCATTCGATTGGAAAGGTGCCTGGTTTGTTTTAGAATGGTATGTTTTAATTGGATTATGGGCGATGTATCTTTGATTACCTTGATATCGTTCCAGATGTAAATAAACATGAATATCCGGCAGAATGATTAAAAGAGTACATTATTTTTATCTCGATGTGATGCTGCTTGATGGTATTGAAATTTATTTTTGAGCGTGAAGCCATCATAATCAGGCAGATGAGACTGTAATTTGAACTTTCGGGGTCAATCCAGAATCTTGATCTGTCCGACAACAAACTAACAGATACCAACAATCTCACTGGAATAGTTGTTCTAAAAGAGATGGAATTTGCAACAAACCTGCAGATTCTTTTGCCAAATGACAACCATTTGGAAGGTACTACCAATTTCATTAGCAGACTTCACAGCTTAGAGTATCTCAACTTAGCTAGCAATAACTTTGAAGGTATACCAGCTACTTTGGGCCTAAATATAGCAGAAGGTCGGTTTGGCCGTAGTTATTTAGAATAAGGGGATTTTAATTTTGTGCCACACTTCCAATTAGGTGTTCAAGAAAATGCCACGGTTTTTTTCAGAGTTTATTAAATGCCACAACCGTTATAACTTCCGTCAAGGCCCACATGATTGGTCAGTTGTCGGAGACCTGGTCAATCTTTTATGACGCAATTACTTTATTACCCTCCCAATAACGATTACTATTTCATCACTTTCTCTCCGCCTCAAATTCAATCAAAAGATAGAAATCGAAACGAGAGAAGAGATACGGCATGCACCACGACATATATTGTTCTTCCATCGAATCAAGACTGACTACAACTCCTTCATCTTCTCGTCCATCACCACCACCACCAGTAAACATCTTTTATGTTCTCATGTTCTTCTTGTCAATCAACTGTTTCTTGTTAATCATGATTCTTAATTTCGAAATTGGGGAAAATTTTGGGGTTATCCAAAATTAGGTTTAGTTCACATAATTGAGGTGATTTTAATGGTTATGGTTATGGTTATGGTTTAATTTTCATTTTTTTTTTTTAAATTTCATATGCTTAATTTTACTGCGATTGTGGGTTTGAATTTTTGTTAAGAGATTAGAGTTATGGGTAATGATTTGAATTTCATTCTCTGCACAGATGTAATTATTTGGGTTTGTTCATTGAAATTGTGGAGCTTGATCATCTTAGGGAGTATAATTTTATTTGGTTTTTTCATGTGAGTTTAATTTCATCTCGTTCGTTTGAGTTTATGGAGTACGAGGTCATCGGTGGTGATGAACCATAATCAACAAAGGAAATTGTTTTGATTATGATGGTTTTCGTGATGAACCAATATTGGTGGCTGATACTGGTGGTGATGCTATGGCTTAAGGCAATGGTTGCAGGTGATGCCAAGTTGAAGGAGTTGCAGAGAGTGAACTGGAACTTGTCCTGAAAATAGTTCTACATGAGAACTTGTCCCTGCTGTTTCCAAGGGAGTGTGGTGCAGTTTGTAATGAAGCAACATAATGAATTTGATGCTGCAATGGAGGCTTGAAGACGTAAAACAAAAAAAAGATTAGAAACAGAAACCTTGTGGTCTGTGAAGATAGCCGAATTTGGGCGGTGAGAAGACGACGGAGACGAACTTGATGTTGTTGTTGCTCGGATGAGCTCGACGTGGTCTACATGTTCGATGAAATGGCCCAAAGAAGACACGAACTATAGTGAGATGGTTCAAGGGCGTAAATGTCTTTTCCTAAGCTGAATTAATGCCACCTATGCACTAACGGATGTTAACTGTTGTATGAAAAAAACGTGACGGAAAAAGTCAAGAGTATGGCATTTTATAAACTCTGAAAAAAACGGTGGCATTTTCTTGAACACCTAATTGGAAGTGTGGCACAAAATTAAAATCCCCTTAGAATAATAACGTAATTGGAGAGCGTCTAGACCAACTTCGCATCGGATGAGTTTTTTCTGCCAAGAGAGCACAGCAGATTCTTTCTCATTTCATTCTCTCTCTACAAGGGATGAAGTCTTGCAATAGCTAGGTCTCCGCTGTTTTCCTGTACATATTCTATTTCAGTTTATAGTCAGCTTGACTAGTACATGCATACTCGACTTAAAGTTTTGACTTGATATTGCTCACCAGACGAAAGTCTTTGCTGTCTACAATTCCAACGCTTCACTTATAATGTTGCAAGACTTTCTCCACGGAGACAAACACAATTGAATTAATATTTCATATTCTTACTCACCTCTTTTCTGTAGGTAGAAAAAATTGCAAAATTACTAGGTAAAGACTTACAGCTAATATGCCCAACCATCCATCCTGTAACTTAGTGATCTTTTGACAGGCAATGTACCAATAATGTAGCTACTAAACTAGCAATGGGACAAATGTTTACCAAGATCAAAGTTGTGATTAAAATTATATCCTTACTAGACACGGTTCACACAATTGACACCCATACCATTACCAGCTTTGTCATGGATAAAAGAAATCATCGCCCACCCATTTCTATAAGCCCTCCTATGCCGGTAGCGTGCCAAGCCATCTCATAAACCAAAAATGCAATACGTCCTCAGAGATACTGGTCCATAGTGGTAAGTGGTTCATCCAAAATCCACCATGGATCATTATTCCCTGATTAAGAGTTTAGACCGGTGGGGCTCATAAACTACAGCGGAGAATATGTAGTAACAAAATAACTGAATTGTTATAAACCAAGTTTATTTACTAATAGGCCTGTCAATGAAAACCGTTAACCGTTAGCCGTAACCGATTACCCGGTTGCCGTTACGTTTAGTTCCGTTATACCGTTAGCCATTACCCGTTACCGCTAATGTAGCGGTTAATTTTATCCGACGGTAATGGCAATGGAAGACCTATTTCCGTTAGCCTTAGTTCCGTTAACCGCTAACGTGTACCTAGCACGTGTAACATTCTATACCTAGGCTATACTCGAATCGAATGAATCATTATCTTCTTCTTCTGTTCTTCAACTCGACCAAACCAGAGAAGAAAAACTCACCCCTCATCAATCACCCTCAATCCCTCATCTCCTTCCTTTCAATTCAAGCAAAATCATCATCTTCATTCGATTAGAAAACTAGGGTTATCTTCTTCTTTTTATTTCGAGCTTAATTTCAATCCTAAAAACTAAATTTTCAATTTAGGGTTTCTGAAAATTGAAGTTAGGGTTTTCAATTCGTGAAATTAATCACGACCCAAAGTGGAGGAGCATCCAATTACGTTGGTTCATTAAAAAGAAGTCATCCCTCTCAATCACTTTCAGTTGCATCTCAATTACCTTCTGCATCTCAAGTTCAACAATCAGGAAATCAATCACCAACACTGTTCGTTGTTGCAATAGAAGAAGCGATGAGACGAAATAGAAGTAGATGAAGATCCAATTATAGCCGATGCAAAGAAGAAAACTGCGTGCGATAAGGCACGATGTTTGGGATGATTTTGAAAGGTTAACTGAGAAAGAGATGGTAAAAGATAAGGAGATTGGGATACTTGTAGCTAAATGCAAATATTGTAATAAGAAAATGCCTACACCCAGCAACCAAGGAACCAGCAAATTGCATTACCATGCTAACACCTGCAAAGAAAAGCCTGCAAACAAGAAAGGACAAAGAAAACTTGCTACAATCAAAACAGGTAATGCACAAACTAAGCTTGCTAATTGGAAGTATGATGCTGATGCTACTAGGATATTAGTTGCCAAAATGATTGCTAAACATGGTTATCCAATCACTATAGTTGAGCATCCATATTTTATTAAGTTTATTTTCTGATGAAATTTTAATGGTGTTTAGCGTTGCTTGTACCATACCATATGAATCTACTGACGGGAGTTTGTGCCCGAGCTATTAAAGAAACAGCTTTGTGAACAGTATCCTCTACTGTTCGTGTTTGCTTTGTTTGACCCTTTTGGTCATTTTTTTTAAAGCTTATTATTAGTGATGCTAATGCTATTTTTTTGGTCAATCTTTTTCTTTTAATATTAATGTGAGTGGTGGATCAGAGGATGATTGCTTTCATCCGTATTTCATCCATCAATATAAGAGGGGTTCTTTTCACCACTGTATTATAACATCATTCTTTTGTTTGGGCAAAAATAGATCTTTACCTCAAACAATCTCGATTGAAGTTGATGATCTCCGCAGCTATCTTCCAAGCACGTAGAGGGGTACCTGCAAAACAAATACTCCGACGCTCAAGTCATTCTCAAGTATTTGCAGGTGAGTTTTTAGGGGTTTGATTGCGTACCTTCTTTAGGATATTTGTTATCCTTTTATAGGTTTTCAGAACCTCTAGATAAGCCTGCTGCGATTTAGATAAAGCTCATTTGCGATATCTCGTGCTCATATTACTTATCCAATCAGAATAAGATAGACTCTAATACCTTCTCGAATCTTCTACAAGGTTTAGAGATAAGTTCGCATATGTGTTTGACCAAAGTCGGAGACTCCAGCTTGCAACCATCAAGCTAGCGCGCCTAGCCTCCGGCAGCTTGGTTTGGCAACTTGAACAGGTGGCCTGGCCCTTGTACTCCACAATTTGCATGGGGTACACACACCTTTACTCCATCTTATGAATTTAATATAACTTTGCAATCCCAATTACGGAATTTAATTATGGCTATCCTGGAAGTTTTTATCCTATTGGGTGTAATAAAATTCATTGATTAGTCTTGAACGACATAGTCCATATTTATGGGATTTGGGTGATCAATTTTTTCAAAAAGTTTGATTTTCTTTCTTCTCTAATCTTTTCATATAGAGAAAGAAAAAACAAATCCATCGAAAGATGGTTTACAGTTTCTATTCGTCTAATGAAACTGTAATCACCAAAGTTGGTGTTATCGCTAGTTGGTTACCTTTATGGTAATGAATCACATGCATGGTTGAAAAACCTATGACCAATTAAATTTGGTATATTTATCCGTTTGGTTTAGATAATGTGATTTTAGTTATTTTTGGTTTCCATTTATTTACAAGAAACCAGCATCAGACAAAAGATGGATTTTCCATAGCGGGTCCTCACCGTTGGATTGTATATATCATCTTTAGATCCGATTACTAAAGATACTATCATTATCCTCTAAAACATAATTAGTTAAGCATCCCTAAACTTTATAGTATTTTTAACGGTACCCTCTCTTTGACCGATTTTTAAACTAAGAGATATCACATCATCGTTTTCTTCTTCCCCTTTTCAGCATGCTGTATTCTTTTTTTTTTTTTTTTTTTTTTTTTTTTAGGCATTCCCTTCTATATATTGATGCATTTTTCATCTTCATTTTCAGCAGATCACTTACTTTATTTCAATCGATATGAAGTTTATTCATAAAATCACTTGAATTTAGTACTATATATCTTGTTTCATCGTATGGTTAGGTAGCCGAGTCGGTGGTCACATGGAGCTGTAAATTTGAGAAAATGGCAAAAATGGTTAATCCTTGCAGAATTAAATCGTTTAGAGTTAACCATGCACATAAACAACCATTTCTGATTCTTTCACTAACTAGTACAACAAGTGAGATTATCAAAATTCTTTATCCAAAATTCTATTTGAATGCAGTAGACAATTTATTTGATCATAATCATGGGATCAACATTCTTACATTTAGATCGAGATAGTTCTGCTGATGTCGTTGGTGATGTTCTATTGTTCTTCCTTAAAGGGGTAAAAAAATCAATATTTAGCATTGTACAAGCATATTAATCTATTAATCTATTTTTTTCGAGAGCTATAACACAAGTTAATAATCTTATTTGAAATAGCAATACACGACTGCATCCGAATGGAAAGAAGGAATCCTTCTTCTAAAATAGAGGACTGAAAATGAAAAAAATATAAAACTTATGGTTGCTCGAAGAATAAAATATACAGAGAATAATAAATTCCTTCAAATCCGGATCTATAAAGCTGTCAAATTCATCCAACGGCACATAGGTGCGAGTTCATTTTTCCTATCACGCGCGCGGCCGCGTGATAGCACGACTCATTATCTTTTGATAAGAGGTAAAAATTGGCATTGTAAGAACATTTAGCCAATTTTGATTTCTAATTTCTATACCTTCGAAGAAATCTTTATCAACCACAAAGAGTGGATTTTTTTCTTTCTCTTCAATGATAATGATTTCTTTATTTTTCTTCAAAAGAAACGTATAAGCCAACTATATTTGGTTTTCTTTATCGATCTTATAGGGACAAAATATTATTATTATGGTTTAAACCAATTGCAAAACACCAGTGAATGAAAAAACTTGCTGCATCTTGAAGGATATCGAGCAATTTTAATTTTTCTTCTTGCTATAGTCTATGAAATTTTGAACCGTTCCACTTATAGTTGAAATGCGGTAGGACATAAAAGATCAAAGGGTGTGCACCCGACTTGTTAGCCTATTTTATTAGTCCTTGAAGTGACTAAATTGATCTTTCTTTCTTTTTTTAAAGAAAGTGTCTACAGTTTCATTGTAAAACATTATCTCGTTGGCCCTGTAGGTCACAATTTTTATTTAATTATCTTTTTGGAGTTTTATTTGCATAGTTTATATGTTTTTCGGTTGTAACCATTAAAATCCATGGTTGATGTTAAAATTGCATGAGCATGTAAAGACTCTGACAGAAAACCCAGTGGGACAAAACCTTGAAGAATGGAAAAGAGTACAACGCGATAAGTCCAACAAATGCACCTTTGATGATGGCGCTCCCCCTGATGAGTACTTCGGTTAAATCTTGGCTTGCAAATCTTTGAGCCATGACTTCCCAATTTGATGAACGGATTTCTTGATTGCAGAAGATTCTTGTTCTTTCGTGAAGAAAATTGCTACTTGATGAAGTCTTCTTTTGTGTTAGTCTTCTAATAGTAGTTTTCTCGACTCTCCATGCTTGTGTCTTGGATTGCTAGATTCTCGGAGATGATTTGTAGAAATAATTGATGTAGTCTCTTCAACAAAGGCCAAGATGTAGATACATTACCAGAAGTGAATAAAATTGAATTTGTGGGCATGCCTTATATGGATCAGAATGACATCCAAATTCCTAAAGGGTTCATATGTTAACTTGGTCTAACAAAATGACCCAGTTAACGGTGGGAATCCACCAAATAACCAAAAATTTGATATAACTCTCCCTTGGATGACCACCATGTTGAATAATTTGTCTTTAAGGCCTATTCCTATGCACATGCCAAAACTTGATATTTGGCATATATGCACCCAATATGGGTATGCCAAAATGCCAAACTCTTATGTCTATATGCCAGTCCTGGCATATAGGCATACACGACAGAGTTTTTGTCGGGCGATAGAGACTTCATCGCTCGATGAAATCATCGAGCGATGGTCAGACCATCTCCAACGATAGTTAGACTATCTCCAAGTAATTATAATTATATATATATATAATCTATTCTTCTCTCCTACTTTTTCACTTTTCTAATATATTTTTATATCTATAGGGTCCCATTTAATATATTATAATACTAAACTTTTTATAAATACCCCACCACATAATACAAATATCTGGAAATATCTGAGGAACCCAAGTTTGGTTCCTCTCTCTTTTATAAACCCGTCATTAAGATACTATATATGTATTGCCCAAAGTGTATCATCCAACGGTTACAAGTAATACTTTAGATTAGATATATGTTTTCACTCTTTGAGTTAGACTAATTTAACCTTAATTAGTTGTACTCAGTAATTTGTGGAATAAAAATTTATTAACAAATTTAGTAAAATAAAAATCATCGTTTTTCACGATCACTTTGAGGTCCCTTAATTGTAGCAAGAAACGTTTCCATTTTTAACTTTATTTGACTCCCTTGTTTGTAGCCACAAAAACAAAACGTTTCCATGTTTAACTTTCTCTCTCAAACTTTTTTCTATATCATTCTCGAATCTCCATTGCACTTAAAATTAAGATCATCAACTTCCTGAATAACTAAAGTGGAAGATAACGACTATTCTCTCTCTCTACCTACTCCATGTCAACCCTCGTTGATTCTACTATGGTGTTTAATATCATTAATCCTTTTTCTTTTTTTTTTTTGTTTTTCTTATTCTAGGGTTTAAAGTTGTGATTATTTGTGGCGTGAATACGTAATCGTAATCTTTGTTGTTTTTTTTCTGTTCTTATGCTAGGTGATTATTTGTGGTGTGAATACATAACCGGAAGATTTCACAATCTATTAGTTGGCTTATGCTAATTTGACAACATGTTTTCACATAATAATGGGCATATTTCCTACAAAAAAACTTATATTTTCACCTAATTTTTATGCCATCTTTTTATCAGTTATGTTTCAATTGAAAATTAGGATTATCACTAAGTTATGAAAATTCGAATTTTCAAGGACCAGTTGATAATTGCGATTTTCACAAAACTTAATTGACTATAAGGGTTGGAAATTTATAATTATCACTAAATTTTGACAACTGAAATTTTTGATAATTGGAATTTTCCCAAAACAATGGTTCCAACAAATTAAAACAATGTGATAATTGTTGTTATCACTATAATGAAAACTAGGATTTTCACATTAGTTATCATTAAATCGTGAAAAACCAGAATTTTCACATTCAAATTGAGCGTGGTAAACAAAAGAAGTAAAATAAATAAATTAAGGAGCTAATTTAAACCTAATTATCGTTAAAATTAATTTGAACTCTAATTACTAATATTAATTATGTTTTTTAGTGATGAGAATTTTTGGGTATTAATTAGTGAGTTGTTTTAGGAAGAAGTCAAACATATAGGCATGGTAAATGATGGAGTTAATTTAGGAACAAAGAATACATTTTTTATTTTATGTTACTTTTTAATTGTTTACTTGTTATAGTTAATAGCATAAAAGGTTAATGTAGTAAATTAGTAGTGATTGGGTTTCACAAATTATGAATTTTAATGGTGGGCTACTCATAAACAAAATAAAGAAAAAGGGCTAGAAATAAATTCCCCCATACAAATATATACTTCCTCCGTTCCGATTTACTTGACGTTGTAGAGTTTTTCAGATTAAGAAATATGAGAGAGAGTAAAATCTTTCCAATAATACCCATATTAATTTCCACTTAAAGAGTTAAATAGCCTAGTTTTGTGTTTCTAGATTCTAGGAAAGTTATCAATTCCATAACAATTTACTTGGGATGTACTACCAAATATTCCAAGATTGAGTATATATATATCCTCCATGGGGTATATTTTAAAATTAAAGTAATTTTTTGTGTTGATTACGAAGAGTATTACTAATTCTCTGGTGTGATTCCAAAGCAAGGGTAAATTAGTGAAAATTTGGGGAAAATACTAAAACTATCATCTAATTTGGAACACAAAAAAACCCCTAAAAAATCAAGTAAATTGGAACGGAGGGAGTATCTTATTTATTAGGGTCCCACTCAACATAATTAAATATACTATGTTTTTAATCAAATTTGTCATATATCTATTATAGTGGCAAACTTATTTACTATGCCACCTGGCTTGCCAAACGGCATTATTTGGCACAGAAATAGGCCTAAGCCGCCTAAACACCGTTAGAGTCTTCCCTATTTACAAGATGAATAATGATTATTACGTGCTTACAAAAAAAAAAAAAAAAAAAAAAAGATTATTACGTGGGTTAGTGGGGTTGAGCCGTTTTATTGAATGCCTTCACTTTTCAAAAGTCAGTCAAACTGTACACAGACTGCTGAAAATTAAAGGTTGACAGATCGGGCATGAATTCTCTCATCAATGGGTCAAAGTTTCGGGAAATGAGGTTGAATTTCTCTTTTTCACTTTAATATTTTGTCTTTCTTCTTCCCTGACCTCTCCAAATAGTCCGTCCCCATAGGGTCAAAGAATGAAGAAAAAACAAGAAGAAGTCTGAAACCTAGGATTTCAATTTAGGGTTTTTCATTTTACCTAGATTTTCTTGTTCAATCACTCTAATCCAAGATCATTATTGATTCATAAGGTTATTAGCATAGGAAAATGGTGATCAAAGAGGCGGTGAATCAACAAAATGGAGGGTGTTCATCTGTATCCGGTGGTGGCGCCGCCGCTGCTTCTGGTGGTGGTGGGAAATCAATGTCAACAAGTGGAAGTGTTGGTTCTTCTCCGTCTAGTAAAACCTTGAATAGACTTAACCATCTTGACATTCAAGCTGCTGTTGATGATCCAGGGAAGAAGAAGAAGAAAAAGATCGTGCAAACACGTGCAGTAGCAGGAGGAGGAGGTGATAATAAGGCTGCTGGAGGTATAGGGCTTCGTCAATTCAGCGTCAAAGTATGCGAAAAAGTGGAAGCCAAAGGTAGAACTACTTATAATGAGGTTGCGGATGAGCTGGTTGCTGAATTTTCAACACCAACACCTGACAATCCACACAATTTTGAAGAGAAAAATATACGACGGAGAGTGTATGATGCCCTGAATGTTCTTATGGCGATGGATATCATTGTTAAAGACGAAAACAAAGAGATAATATGGAGGGGACTGCCTCGTGCTGGCGCTGCTGATGAGCTTAAGGCTCAAAGCCTTGGCCTAAGAAATAGAATTGCAAACAAGGCTGCATATCTGCAAGAGCTTGAGGATCAATTTGTAGGTCTTCAGAATCTGAGACAACGGAATGAGCAATTGTGTTGCTCCGGGAATGCTGCTGCAACTACAGGGGGCGTGCCGTTACCTTTTATTCTAGTCCAGACGCGGCCGCATGCGACTGTTGAGGTGGAGATATCAGAGGATATGCAGTTGGTTCATTTTGATTTCAATACAACTCCTTTTGAGATACATGACGATAGTTTTGTTCTTAAGTCGATGGGATTGTGCGAGAGTTCTCCGGAGAAGAACCATATTTGTACGCAAGAATCTGCTTCCAACGGAGGTGAAGGTTCCAACATTGGCAGCAATGGCATGTATCAAAAAACGCCACAGGTAGACCGCCGACTTCTCCCGGTTTCCCAGGAATACTAGAAAACCTTGCCTAGAAATAACAGATGTAATTTCCAGCAAGCACGGTTTTATTTGTATTGGTGGCAGCAGTAGTTTCTCTCAAATTTGTGCATTGTGTAAAGTGATTTAGCAAAAAGGGGCATAACCATGGCAATTTTTCAATCTTTTGAACTTTTATTAAGGTGATCTTTTGTTTTGGGTTCCGTAATTCACTAATTCGTTTTGTATTACTTTTGGATCATAATCTTGTTCTTGCTTTATCTTTTCTTATAAGAGCTTCCTACCAATGTGCAGCATTCATCTACAGACTAGAGTACGAAATTAGACAACTATTAAGAAGGATAACTAGGGTTAGTCAAATTCAGCCGCTTGTCACAGGGACATATCTGAATTCGCTTTATCTAACAGCCAAGCATACCACTATTAATCTTCAATTCAGAAGCCTGAAAGCTTAACCTACGTTAGTCAAATTTGCCAAGAGTGATGGACATCAAGCAGCAAACTCTAAACTTGCCAGGGCACCTCAAACACAACTTCAAGAACATCAAGTCCTAAAGAAAACCCCTGTAGGTATATAAGCAATACCCACAACCAACTTTCTCAATTAACAAACCCGAAGAAGGACACAAAACAAAAGTGTGCTCAAGACAAGAGTATGATTTAAGCTTTCATGTTGTTGATCTGGACTAACATCACAAGTTTGCTGTACTACTATTATAACATGCTATTCCACAACTAATTCCATGCTCAAGTAGTAGCAAAAATTGAGATATGCACAACAATGAGAATAACAAAAGAAAGATGGTGAAACTTTTTACTTGAATAGAATAACAACAAATTCACCTGAATACAGCATTCAGATATTTGTAAGAAGAGAGTACGCCAATATCTTACTAATAATTGAGATAGATAAGTTTGAAAGTAACATAAAAATTAGTTAAGCGAAGACCAAGAAGGACAAGCTTGAGGATCAAGCGAACTTATCACCCAAAATGCTTCACCAAGGGACCTATAGCGCATCTAACTTTTTGCTTAAGCCCTCCTCTGGTGGGGCATCCAATTTTTTGCTCAAGTCCGCCAGGATTAAACGTTGCTTCTCGAGTCTAGTGAAGAGTACCGCCATCTGCTTTGCAAATAAATTTTCTTCCGTTGTCTCCGCTATAGTCATTCTTTGTACAGCAGCAATATGATTATCAGTGGACCAAATCTTTCCTTTACTCTGCATATCAATATATCAGAAAATAAGCTTGTTGAGACTACATTCAATTAACAATATTAGTTCAAAGAAATGCAAGTATCTTTGCTCGGCCAAGTTTGAATTCCATGATTGTTTGAGTTCTATGATTGTCAGACTCAGTATAAAATGGACCATTAATTTCCTGCAGCTCATCCATGCAACTCGTATTAACACCAAGCTGACAAAGCTTTCTGAAATTCTATGGTTCAATATTTTTTTTTTTTTAACACAAATAGGAACCTGACAATCAAAGATGCAGTAGAAGAAGTATATTGACTTGATTAATCTCAAAAGAATGAAATAGCCGGCACTATGGATGAAGGGAATATAAAGCAGGTCAAAAAAATGCATTAGATGGGCGCGCATGTAAGAACATGATTTGACACCAGCGTGAGCTTTATACTTGAGAACCATAGCATCCATTAATATGAATAAATTCCACAAAGTGAAACTACATATTTCAAATCCATGAAACGAGAGATTCTCTTAAGCAATAATAATGAGAAACTGCTTTAGTTACAAAGCAAAACCATCTCCATTACCCTTAAAAAAAAAAGAACCTAAGAAAACAGAACTTGAGCTAAAGAAGTTAAGCCCTTTCACCACGAATACGCTTTGCTAACTGGACATCTTTAGGCATGATGGTAACTCTCTTAGCATGAATTGCACACAAGTTGGTATCCTCGAACAATCCAACTAGATATGCTTCAGAAGCCTCTTGAAGAGCAAGAACAGCATGACTCTGGAAAAAGAAGATCTGTTTTGAAATCCTGAGCAATTTCACGTACCAACCTCTGGAAAGGCAGCTTCCTGATCAAAAGTTCAGTACTCTTCTGGTATTTCCTTATCTCACGAAGAGCAACAGTTCCAGGACGATAACGATGTGGCTTCTTAACTCCTCCAGTTGTTGGTGCTGATTTCCTTGCAACCTAAAACCAATAATTAAGCCGCAAAAACCATTAAGAAAAAAGAAAACCATAAATCCAAAGAATGAAAGCAGGATCAGAAACAATTAGAGGAGAAGAGATGAATTACCTTGTAGGCGAGTTGCTTTCTAGGAGCTTTCCCTCCGGTAGACTTACGAGAGGTCTGCTTAGTACGAGCCATTGACGAAACTAAGTGCAGAAGAAGGAAAATTAGGGGCTTCTATTCTTTTGTGGATGATAGAGGTGGTACGTACTAGTGGGTATTTATATTAGTAGTATACCGACGTACGATAGGTTTCTGATTTCGGAGAAAACACACAATCTGTATGCTTGGTATGCTTTAACTCTTACTGGTTGGTTTGTATTCATATGGATCAGCAACTTTGGGAGTACTTGTGGTTTCATTGGTTTTGTTTTTTCGTTACAGTTACTGTCGATCTTTGATAATTAACCGAAGTCTATAAGGAATCAGCCTAAGCCCAGAATCTTAGCAACGCGAATGTTCATCAGATTTGAGTGCCTATATGTTGGAGCTCGGTGCAATGCTACACGTGTGTTGTTGTGCTAGTAAATCCCTCAATATGACATCCTAGCTATCCTGTAACTAATTCATGCTCAAGTTGTGCACAACAATGAGAATAAAAGAGAGAACACCTACATTGTAATGACTGCAATAACCTAAATGATAAATTCGAAAGTAACATAACTACAGGGGAGACGAAGGACGGACAAGTTGAGGATCAAGCGGACTTATCCCTAATATGCTTTTCACCACTTGTGTGAGGAGACCTATAGCTCCCCTCCCTAACATTTTGCTTAAGCCTCCGCGGGTGGCTCATCTAATTTTTTGCTTAAGTTCGCAAGGATTAAACATTGCTCCTTGAGTTTAGCACCTAGTAATGCCATCTGCTTTGCATATGAATGTTCTTCCTTCATCTCGGCTTCGGTCATTGCAGCAATGTGATATTGGGACAAAATACATGGATAAGGATAGGTTGAACCATGGCTTGCCGTATTTGCCATTTTTTCTCCTTATATTGGACGTTACTCCTCAATACCGCGTAGTATTATATTGAAAGGTTGACATTCTCAGGGTCTTGTTGGATTGGGTAAATTCATACCATCATCATCATCCTTATTCTTCTTTGTTCAATTTCTCCTTGATTATAATTCAAATTTTACTTGCCATAAAATCAAAAGAACAAAGACATCTTTGTAAAATGATAAACATCAACTAGGATTGCAATTAATCAAAAGCCCTCAAAAGTACTGCATTAACGATAGCATTTTTGCATTACTAAACCAACCGTAACTTCCCTAATGACATCAAGCAGAGAAACTGCCCCAAAAGAAAACAAAATATTCAAGTTTCGTCCATGACAAGATTTTGCAAAATGTGTCTTTGGACTAAACAAACCATAAAATAAAGTTATTGATGAACAACACCATCAAATCTAAGGCTTTGGTTGGAGAACAACGCTTATGACATCATCATCATCACGTAATTCATAGCCACGAGTTTTGCTCTTGTTATATTTTGGCACAACAATTCTGCCTTCCCTTCTATATCCATCCTCGGTACACAATAAATGATCATCAAGACTATAGTATCTTGCACCTTCCTCAAACTGAGATTGATCCTCCAACCAATTCCCATAACCTCTAATACTCATATCTCTTATTATTTGCCCTTCACGAACCACTGGTGGTTTTTCATTCTCAGTAACATCCCCATTGATGATGATGGTGTTGTGATTTTCCTCTTTAGTTCCTTTCATGCCTAGATATGAATCACACCTATTTGTATGATGACCAATGAATCCACAAAGGAAACACATATAAGGTAATTCCTCGTAAGTAAAACACACCCACAGTAGCTTATCGTCATCATTATCATTCTTAGGAAGAGCTAACCAACACCCAGTTATCACTCTTTCCTGCACATTAACCATCACCCTAAACCTCAAAAAATCAGGTCTTGCATTTTCGTCAAAATCAACTTGCAATGGTTGAGCAGCACCAAAAACTTTGCCAATTTCATAACCCAATTCTTTAGACATTAACTTATTAGGAATACCATGAGCCTGAACCCAAAATGGACAAGTTTGAAACAAGTCAATATCAGGAGTACCCCATTCATCTAGCATCAGAAGATGACCTTGATAACCTAGTAGCCATGGTTTTCCATCCATGACCCATTGCTTATCTAACGGGTCCTGAAAGCTAATACGTAAGGTATCATCTTTAAGCTGCTTAATGATGAAGTCACTAGTATCGATATTATCCTTCCAAGCTTCTTTAATATCTGTGATAGCATCTTTCTTAGCTTCTCTTATCTCATTGTCTCTGCATCTGGGACAGTGAAGTACTTTTCCAATGAGATGATGAACACGGCGTTTCCGTTTAGTAAGAGGTTTGAATTTGCTTGCTGATCTATCTATGTTGAGGACACTTGCATCTTTTGCAGAACCCATTTTTGCTACTGTGTAGTGTGTGGTAGGGGTACTGATGAAGGGTTCACAATTTACACTTATAAGTGCCAGGTTGATGCGGTTGACTAGATATACTGGTAGCAGGGTTTAGTAAATTGATTGAATGTCTGTCAAAACAATGAAAAATATCCTGCAATTAAAGGGAGAGTCATGAATTTCTCATTTCAATGTGTCAAACTTACAGAAAAAATGTTGCATTAGAACCATACAAACCCAAACACAATTGCACATATAAAAATACATTTTCACAAGAATTTCATACATATAAAAATCCAGAATCTAAGAAGAACCCAATATATACCACTCACTATAAGCCCTAACTGCAATACAAATAAAGTCATATCATGCAGTAACAAACCAATTTTCCAGTAAAATCAACTATATCTAAATAGAAATGCAATAATAATTAGGGTTTGGGTTATACCTTTGTTCTTAGTCTGCCATGGAAGAAAAATTCCCAATACTAACGTTTTCTGTTTAAGGTAGTGAATAGGGTGTTGGTTGGTCTTTATTCAGATTTCCCCGGTGGGTTTATAAAGGAATCGTGATTTTGGAGGGAAATCTCGCGCCATTTCTTCTTATGGCGGGTTCATTTGAAACAGGATTTTGGGGGGAAATGGAAATCTCGCGCCATGTTTACTTATTTCTCTACCACCGCACCGAGGTCCAAAACTCAACCGTTCACTTTCCTCAAATAATTCATCTCGGAGATGACTAAAAGTCACCGGACCATAAGGACTCGGGGTGCGCATTTCTAATGTGAATGAGAGAACTAGACGGCCAGAGTGAGACAACTGATGGGGTTTGACTGGACGAAACGAGATGTAATAGTGTCAGGGAAGAATGCCGTCTGAAAACAGTTATTATTTGGGCAATTGCACCAGTACGTTGTGACGTGGGTCAACACGAGCCACACACGAGACAGACTATGGGAAAATGGGTTGAAGTCTGTCTTCAATGGTTCAAACTGTGAAAGACGTGCTGCAATTAGAGGGACTGTCATGAATTTCCCTTTTCAACGAGTCAAACAACGGGGAAATGGGGTTGAATTTCTCTCTCTTCATTTTCAATAGTGAAAAATTGTTTTTCACCACCAACGTATATTTCAGTCGTTGGGTGAAAAATGGGTCTCATCCGCTATTTCAGTCGGGATAAATTGTAAGAGCCGTAACGAGCACCCTGTATATTTTTGGGTGCACAAATTGGGACTCCAAGTGTTGTCAGAAGTATACATAATTAAATCATGCATCATCAATCCTCGTCACTGGCCGCGAATAATGCGAGTATTATTAGTGATAATGTGCCGCGAATAATGTCTGTTATTAGTAATAATGTGATTAAAGTAAACCGATTAATGAAGTCAAAAGTCGTTAAACATTATTGAATTGGTAGAACAATAAATGGAAAACTGTGCTATATAAGGACGCCATTGCAAGAATTCGTCAACAAATAAAGATCGTAAGAGAATAACCAAAGTTACAATTAAGAGATGGAGAGGAAGAAGGTCGATCGTGAATCTGGTGCTGGTTCTGTTTACGGTTTTCTTTGTCTTTTTGGATTATGCTCATGCATGTTCTAATGAAGGTGAAACTTGTTGGCCGTTGAGTGGCTGTTGTGATGGTTATCATTGCCCTTTTTGGTTTTTCAATTGTGTTCCAGGCCGTGGTGGAGGAACATTGCTGTAGGGTTGTGATGCATTTCGGTACACTTAATGAATTAGGAAGGAGTACGTACTAGTATTATGCATGTTGGGTGTATCTATTTTTGCTTGATTGTGGTAAAGTCTAGTATCCTTCCCTTTCCTCTCTTTTAATAAAATTATTCTCTTTTTATCAAGAAAAAAAACTTTAACTATTAGTCGATCAACGCTCATGTACATCTTTCCTTATTTTTTCGTATTTGCTTTTGGAAGTGTGTTTATCTCTTGGAGGCTGTAATTTTCATTAATAAATATGGTTCCTAAATTCAACAATGATTTCTCATTATTATATTGTAGTTTGCTTTGTTTATCGATCTTAGTTGATATAGGGTTGAAATTTTTTAGCTAAGCGAGTCTCTTAGAAATTTCAGAACATATTCTGAGTTATATTGATGGTGTTGTTCATGTCACTTGCCTGAATTTTCCAATTTATAAATTTTCAGCGAGTAATGATGGAATGTGACTTTGGAGATGAATTTCTTTGGCGAAACACACATGGGTAATTACTCTATGAATTATGAATTTATGATAGGTGATTGATGCTTCCACTTTGGAATCCATAGCTGATTTCTACATCAATACAAAAGCTGCTAAGCTTTGACTTCAAAAATTCACAGTGATCAATGGAGCCTTTTTTTTTTTTTTTTTTTTTTTTTTTGGAAAGGAGTCAATGGAGCCTTAAACCAATATACAATCGAGGGATATCCCTGTTCTACGTCTTTGGGATTTTTCTCCTCCAAAAATAGCAACAGGTGGGTTGGTGTGGATGAGTCCTAAAATTGTGTGAAGTGGGATAATCCACGGGACTCAGACCCCGATAAGGCATTTGTGTTTAGCAGGGCGGAGCTAGAAATTCTATCAAGGGGAAGCAAAATGTTTTTAGGGGTGCAAAATGGGCTTGGAAGTTCAAAATCAGTATAAAATTAGGCTTTTGGAGCTAGTTTGGCAGGGTGTGCATTTGCACACACTTGCTTTTAACTGCCTCAGCCACTGGTGTTCAGCATATGTCTGCTTTCTATTAATCCAAATGGAAAATAATTTTTGTTTAGTCCTTGTACTTTGCTAGACCCACCGAAAAGCAGTATCGAGGAGGACACCGAGAGGGGATCGGACAATCCTGGTATGCTTCTCAACATTAGGATAGGGAGTGGGGCAGGAATGGGCCCCATCCTCCCTCTCACACGGTGCGCGGCTCGGCTGAAACTGCTCGGTGTATCCATCATTTTTGTTAGTCCTTTGGCTAGTCCCTTAACTAGCTCTTAAGTGTCAACAAAATACTGGCTATGGATCCATCGCGGGTCCTATGAGTTCACCCCCAAAATCAAGTCTGTAAATATTTAAACACAAAATTGGTTAAAAAGACCAAAATCAACAAATTTTGGGTGAAAAAGACATCTAGATTTTGATACTGTTTAAATGGACAAAAATACAAAAATAACCGGGATGTAAACAGTTTCATCGTGCCCATTTTCGAATACTTTTTGTTTTTTTAATTTACATCAGGATGCATCCAGTTTCATCCTTGCTAAAAAAAAAAAAATTGTCCATTTCACCCATACTAATTTTTACTCGTCCATTTGAACCAGGCTTTAAAAATATTTGGACAAATGACCCATTTTCCGATATTTAAAAATGTATGAGAATTAATTCAAGCGCTAGCCAAATAGCATGGCTGCAATCGTCAACATCAGAATCAATGTAGGGGAAAACGAGTGAGAAAATTAGGGTCTTAGCTTGTTCAGGTCTGCTCGCCACAGTGGTTTTAGAATGTGACCTGACCGACCGGTCGGAATAGATAACCAGTGAACCAATCACCGCTTACAATAGTATTTTCTTTTGATGTGACTAACTGGTCGGAAGCGAGAACCAGTGAACTTAAATTAATGACTAAACAAAGCAATGTTTACCGATTAGTGATGGACTGCGTTGCAAGCCTTTTCTAAGCCCAAATGTAAAGCCCATCCATATTTTGAAGTTAGCCGGTTTTTCTTTTCTTTTCTTTCTTTTCTTGGGGTGTTATAAAAGTTAATAACTTTTCTCGAGACATATATCGGATTTTGCTGGTCGGATATCTTTTACATTTATGTTGGACTGTTGTAAGTCTTAATAATGTTGTGCAAGTGTTAATACTCCCTCTGTCCTTTTAGATGTAGAAAATCCTACTACTACATCCAAAGATCTATGCTAAGAAGTAAATAAACAAAAGACATAGAAGAACACAAGATGTACGTGGTTCGGCATGATTACCTACGTCCCACGGGGTTAAGGGATGATCTTATTACTTCACACAAGATTACAAGGATCAAATATGCTCAACAATGCTCACAAAACACTCAAAGACTATTCTCTTACTTCTTTTCTTTTCTACCCAAAAAAATCCTCCTTCTACCTTCCCGCACGATCTCTATTTATAGTCAGCGGTGGTGATACATCGATATTACGGTGTTGAGTCCGGTACGCTTCTGGATGTTCTTCTCGGGCGACTTCTTTGGTGCCTCGGTCGATCTCTCCTTTTTCTTGAGCCGAATCATCTAGCCGAGTGGTATCATCACCCGATGTCGTTCGTTTAGTAGAAGTGATCGATGTCGCCCTTTAGATTCTTGGCCGAGTCTTGCTTGGACGAGCTTCTCTTATCTCTTCACCAACCCCGTCGGGGCATTAATTGTCTTCGAACTCAATGGGTGTCACATCGAGCTTTTCTCCCTTATGTCGGCTTTTCGAGCTATCCCCGTTCCTCTTTCCTCGCGCCCAGACCTGGTGGGGTGATTCAATGCTTCTAGTGTTTACTTTTCTTGGTGCTCCCTTAGCCAGGATGGTTCCACCTAGCTACGTGGTTATTTGCACCTACATTTATGCCCCTTCTTCCACTCGTGTGATCGACACGTGGGGAAGAAACCGCCTCGTCTTCCCACGTCCTCGGTCATGCGGGTTTTGCGCCATCTTGTTCCCCACTTTCTTCACTTGTCTGCGACCCGGTTTACCTTCCACGTAGGTTACCACAGGTGAGGTTTATAAGTCCGGTCTTTAAACTTCATTCACTCTTTACTTTCCCTTAGCCATTTTCTCTCATCTCTCTCCGTTTTCCTCTGCTTCTTTCCTTGCCATTAGCTATCTTCTTCGCAGATTTACTTCCCCTTTTCTTCTTTGTCCCGAGTCTTCCCCGTCTCAGTTGCCGCTGTGATTTCCGATTCCGGTAGTACTTTTACTCCTCCTGTCTACCAGCTTTCATGGCGTCTTCAACCCCTTCCATGGTGGAAAAAAGGTGCGTGAGCTATGTGTTTTCCGATGAAGACGGCGTGCCGCTCGATTCTTTGTTTGCTATGGAGAGCCCTTCTAGGCATGATTATCGCGCTTTGGATTCCATCTTTCCGATAATCCTTCTTCGTTTTCATGTAGGGCGACAAGAGAAGGCGCTAAAGACTTGTCGAGATGAGCAATTTATCCAACGGTTGAAGAATGAGTTCGACCTCCATGGCTATGACGTCGGGCTCTTCTCGGGCCAAAGAGGCGTTTTGAAGAAGGATGATGTTCGAAGTTTCCACACTCGGCCGAGGCGACCATTGTCACCGGGGTCGGCTAGAGCTCGGGCAACGCTTTCCTTTGTACGATCCCGACCTTCCGTTTTGGTACGAGGCTCTTTCTAAGATTCGCCCTTCCGTGCCTTGGCTCAATGGAACGGCAATACCTTTCGTATTTTATCCGAGTGGGAGAGGAGCGATCCCGAAGCAGTGTGCTCCCACCACCTCGGTCCACCTACGATCCTTCCCGGGCGAGCGACTATACTCCTGCCCGGTTTTGCCGATAATTATCGAAGTGGGATGCCACCAATGGTGATCTTGCTTTGGTTTTGTCTGCTAGCCCACATCGTCATAAAACTCTCCTTGAGGGTGTCAGAAGCTTTCTTGGGACGAGGATCCCAGGGGAAGAGTTCCAACAAACATGCCCGTCATACTAGTGATGCGGCTTGGGACCGAGTTCCTCTAGTTGTCTCGGTCCCCTTCGAGCGGCAATTTTCCTTCTCCGTCCGAGCCTTATCCCTTTCCGGGTGGTCAATATCGATCGGGTGAGTATGTTTCTTGGCTTGATTTATTTGATCGGCGGCAAGCGATAGGGCGATGTTTCAATTTCGTGTGTTTGCAATCAAGCTCCCCGAGCGTTCCTTCCGATTCCCTCATTCCTCGCAAAAGGGATTGGGGTTCGGTGCGAGGGCCAAGGAGGAAGCGAGGGAAGGTAACAAATATACTACTCCTTCTTTGTAGTACATGTACTTGCCCCTATTTGTTGCATTGAATGGTTCTGACATTGGCTCATGCGCAGAAGCTAAGGATCGATGAAGCCGGTGGTGCTTGGCGAGAGATGGTGAGGATCACGCCTTTATCGCATTTCATGAGGAAGTCGCCTCGGAAAACTTCGATGTTTCGTCTACCCTTGTAGATAGGAAGCCTAGTGTTAAGGGCAAAGAGACTAAGAGCGACTTACTCGTCCCGAAAAAAGCGTGCCCGGCCGGTCGGGTGGTAAAGGAGTCGTTCTTGCCGATGGTGTTGTGTATCTCGAGTCTTATGGGGATGATGATGATGATCTTTTTGATGGGGAAGATGAAGCCGATGATGATGAAGAGGAGCCGAAGCAATTGGAGAGGTCTGGTGGGGATGACTTGCACTAGTACAAACCTTCACATAGGCCACGTTTTTTGGTTTACAGCCTAGCCACATTTCGGGTTATTTGCGTGGCTACTGGTCATAGGTATAACTATAGCCACATTTTATGTCACCCTATAGCCATAGTGGACTATTTGGTCATGCATTTAAACCTAATCCCATTTCGTAGGCCATAAGGCACCTTTTGGTCATGGGTTTTAGTCTAAACCCATCACCTGTAGCCATATGTGAGAATATGGCCACATTAAGCAATTATGTAGTGTCTAGTTTATAGGTTAGCTTTAGACACTCTTATTAACTCGTGACGGAAAGGAATCTAATTAAGCCACTTTGATTTATTTGCGTGTGTATTGTGTACGGTTTAAAATCTTAAGAAATGGACACATTTAATTAAACTTGACAAAAGAAACGCATACAACTGCACGGCTTATTTTTATTTTCGGGGGGATTATTACATTGCCACACAAAGCTTTTGTTTATGTGACCAGAATATGCTCAATCGTCTGGGAGTATATGCGGATAGATTCTCTATTCTTACTGCAATGAAGTGAACACAAGTGGTGGTCTTTGGAAGGATACATAGTAAGTTATTGTGTCTTGCAAGGAAACTGCGAGTGCAACTCGGTATTTTCTGGAAATAAGACATTCAGGGTGGAATTCTACCGTGTTGCTTTGTCGAGAGTTAGAAAACAACTCTTAGTATAGTTTTACTTGAGCGTATGACCTCAGCAATCACAAAATATGTTGTTGACAAGGCTTAGATTTCATGAAAAAATGAAGACTAAAAAACAAGTTTCTTTACGGAAGGCGATAGTGAACCATTACAAAAGACATCAAAATTATGTTTACATTAAATAATTTTCAATTTCATAGGCTCAAACTACATTTAGTTCATTTTTTGAAATAGAGGACAAGTTTATACAATTGCAGAATCTGTCCGAACATTTCAATCACAATTTAGTGGTTTAATATTTAAAATAGAACAAACAAACACCCACAACCCTTGTTTTTCTTCTTCTCAAGGAGGTCGCTCTCACTATCCTCGACTACCACAGATAACTAAAGTGAAGTCTGCAGAAAATATGAAATGTGAAAGGAAGAAGGATGCATCCACTAAAATCAAGAATTTAAGAAACCTGCTTTAGTCGACTTCTTCAATCTTAGGTCCATCACCAAAGCTCTTGGTGCAGGACCATCAGCATCCATCCTACCGGTAGCAGCACCCATATAGGACCAGAAACCTGTTGGTACATCTTTTCTATGATGGTGTATTCCTGTTCCCTTGATCATTAGCATCAATCTCAACACGATCATGTTGCCATACTCCTAAACATGAATATATACACAAAAATCAATACCAATTGCCACTCCTCCTTACCAAAAGAAAGATTGTGTATGAAGAAACTAAATTTATAAAACTTATGATGGGATTAATAAAAAGGGTTAATAGGGTTTAATGTATTTTGTTGATGTGGTGCGAGGTTCAACATATATAAGAACTGCAAGTTTCATATTGTAAAAGGTTTGTTAGCTCATAAATCATGAACCCGACTTAAACCAAATGCCAATGGACTCCAATTGAAATACCAAGATCTTATAAAGCAACCTAAAAAAGCAATTGATATACATGTACATCATCTTCTTTAAAAACTTTCTTGGCACAAAGAAAATCAACCCAAGACACAAATGTATACCTAATGAGTTAAGTATAGATTTTTAAACCATCATCACAAGTATCATTTTATGTCAAAAGGACTTGTAGTCGTAACATAAGAAGGACAAGCACCAAGACTGATTATTTGTATACGAGATCTCGGAGGTGACGTAGGTGAAATGCTAACCACATCATGTACCGCATTGAACCATCTCGAATTAATTCGAACACGGATTATAGTTTAGTCCTCATATGATCTGCTATAACATGTCTTTTTTTCCCTAAAAGAAAGAGATAGAACCCAAGTATATATCTAACTATATGAAATAACAAAAAAGGCCGGTGCCACAACGACACCCAAACATTGAGATTCATCACTTTCGGTATGTCACCCATTTGCAAAGCATGCATTGGCAATTGCAATCAAAATTCCATATGAGACACTGGTAAAATCATGTTATTCATTTTCGAAAGAATAAAACACCCATACATATAGCTAGGATGCTAAGTAATAGGAATAAACAAAATGGCCATCATTTTCTTTCTATCAGTATCATGTCACTAACTGAACTGATTAAAGGAAATAAACCGACATACCAGCTAGAGTGTGTCATTTTGGATTTATCCATTATGAAACACAAAGAGAACCAATAAATCAATTACATCATCTACACTTCAATTTCTTTATGTTTAAAAAAATCACCCAAAGCATAAATGTAAGTTTTGAGATGCGACCATTATACGTATACCGGCAATTACAATTTCTACATTTCTAACAAAAACGTATTCATTAAAGCATAAATTGATAAATTAATTCATAAATACAAGTCTTGCAATAACTAATAAATTATATCATTTCAAAACAGTTGTATGATCCCCGACTTACAAGTCTTGCAATTACCAATAAATTGAAGACAATTTGAAACATAAAAAATCTATATGGACAAACATGGTAATAACGAGATGAAACAAGCCATATGCAATTTCATCATACAAACCTATAATCATGCCACACAAACCCATAACCACATATCTACCCATTTTTAAGTAAGGAAAAAAATGGTCAAGTACTTTTAGTATATTGTTTTTTGTTTAGAATATTTTAAGTAAATTGAAATGTTTCCAAGAAAAATTGGTAATGAAATCTAGAACCAGTTTTGGATCACTTGATAGGCAATGTAATCCCTAACAAAGCTAGTATTCTTGCAATTAATCTATTGAAATATGCTAATGAATGTTTTAACTAATCAACAGTTCCGTTGTATCTAAATGTTGTAAAATCAGAACAAAGCAGAGATTGATTTAACTAATGTAATCCCGTTCTATTGAAAATTGTTTTCTTAAGCTGTCGACATAAACTGCGATCAACCAAATCAAATTTTTCAGTTGGACACTAGTGACACATTGCTACTTGGACCATCCCCTGCCAATGTACTCACACCAAATCTAATGTTCATGAAGTATGATTGAACAATGACAAAGAGAAATAAACTACAACAGTTTTCACAAATGATGGAAATTGGAAAGACTAACCAAGAAATATAAGATCATAGTAAGTCCCAGAGAAGTAAGTTTATTCAAACCTTTTTTCCCTTCCCATGTAAGTTATTCCCCGACTTCTTTCTGCTTGCCATTCTTTACAAGCTACACTGATATTAGTAACATGCATATATTGTACATAATCATAAATTTTGGTATGCAGGTAAATCCCCATGCCAATCCAACAAATATTTTACCTTCTTAACAAAAGGAAGGTCCAAAAGGCTGAATAGCATAGTTAAATGCATCAAGGAACAAAAGGCTGAATTTTGTTTCTCGTGATACTTGTTCAGGAGATGTGTACCTATATTTACAAAAACCAAGCTAATTTTAGTTAATCATTTCAACAAACACATAAAGGACATCAAGTTATCAGCAAACCAAGTTAGTTGATTTGAAATTAAGCCCCCAAGCCTGATCATTATGATCAAACCATTTTTTTTCTTCTTCTTCGCAGAAGATAAATTGAAAAACAGAACCAGTGAAGGAACTTTAGAAATTACAGGAAGCCAAGGAACATTATTCACATGAACCGATAAGAAAGCCTACAAGTACATAAACCTATTTGATCCGATACTTAACAAGATTTTTTTTTTTTTCAAATTAACACAGATCTTACGCAAAATCAATGTACCAGAACTGGATGCATCGATATTATCTTCCTTTTCTCCATATTCAAAATCTACGGAAAAATGAAGAACTTCTTGAGATAAAATCGAAAGAAAAGAAGATGGGTTTTGGTTTGGGGGTATTGACCACGGGAAAGACGAAAGAGGTTCCATTTTCTGATTTGGTTACTCTACTTCTAGGTTATGATGGTGAACAATGGAAGTGGTGAAATTATCTTCATGGGTTTCACTACACCATATCTAGTATTTTCCAACGCCTTGTTTTTTAGGTGTGCAACGTATATTGACGTTGGAGACCTTAATCCGTTGGTTACCAAAAAGTATACGTTGCACTAAATTTTAATTATCGCCCGGAAAAATGAAAAGCAGGACACGCTTGTACTTTATCTAAATGGTCCAGGGCTTAACCGTCTATTGCACCCTTATTATTATCCCTTTCTTTTTTATTTTTATTTATTCTTATTCTTATTTTCTTATCCCTCATCGCCTCATCGAGTCCTCCTCTTGTTTTTTCTTCAATTCTAAAGCTTAGATCTGTAAAATCAAACCAAGTTTTCTGAAATCAAAATCGGTCTCTCCTAAACCCTAATCTCAGGAATCGAAACTCAGAAACTAACCTTAATCTTTCAATACGTCAAATTTAATAAACCCTAGAAATTGTTTCTTCTGTACTCTTAAATAATTATGTAAGGTGTGCTTGGTTTTAACCTGAAGTTTCTTTCTCTAATGGTGAAATAGTCATAGACCCATTACCTTAGTCAGATTCTGTTTATTTTCTTCTTTTTATCTTTTAAAGCCTTAGATTTACAATTCTTTTTCCTAATTGTTTCATAATCAAGAGATAGAGATAATTCCAGTTTTTAGCTTTCAATCTTTGTTTCGGACTCTCACGCTGAGGTTATCGATTGCAGATCCTATTCAGGTATTAGAAATTTTGTTGTTGTTGTTGTTTAAATTTTCCGTATTGACTTAGTTGTACCCACATGTGTATCACAACTACTGAAGCTTAAGAGAAAACCAAATGAGATAATATAAAGCCAACTATTCCCTGCTCTAGATTTGAGTTTTTTTTTTTTTTTTTTTTTTTTTTCTGATTTGATTAGGGTGTTCTTTGAAGTTGATTTTAACAAGGGTCTTGATTACTACTTTTTTCCCCTCTACTGTACTACTAATTTTAGAATTCTATGCTAGATTATAGATTGGGTTTTCGGTTAACTTGCTTAAGTAAGAAATTGGGTGAGTTACTTTACATTTATTTATGCTAAGATTGCTGATGATTCATTATGTGATTCTAATTTTGATTTTTTATCACATTTGTTTGGCAATGGAATGGTGAAATTTCAGTCAAGAAAATCAACACATAAAAGGTGATTAAAACATTTGTGAATTTGTTTTTTCGTTTCTGTTGGATTATTTGTTGCAATCATGATTCATGAAGCTAGTTTGCACTGGAATTTTCCTAGTTAAGATTTGGTTGTGGCTGGTTCATGTGAAAGGTTTTCTTGAAAGACTTGTATAAGTGTCTTATGCTGTAGATTTGAATGTTGAGACATTTCTTGTAAAATTTCAGGCAAAGACAGTATTTCTTTCCATGGCACTAGAGAACTGTGGTGATGCTTTTGATATTAAAACACAACTGTTGGTACTAATATTAATCTTGTTTGTACATTCTATAATTCTTTATGGTGTTGTGTCCTTAGTGATTTGGTGTCTGTCACCACTTGGCATCGTCATTGGTGTTTACTGAGTATACACTTTAGCTAATTGTTATGCATTAAGGATGCTTGTATAAATGATCCAAAGAAATTATTGAGTCTTTAATCTAAATTTCATTTTGTGATGATAAATATGCTGGATTCCCATTTGAATTAGTAGAGAGTAAAGTTGGAGTTTTCAACACATACATTATTATTCTGAAAAATTAGTGAATTGGGTATCTAATGCTACTACTTAATTCATGTCAATAAAACTTTTGGAAGAAAATCGTTTATGTTTGATTTTAGTACCTTAAACTATAGATTTTACGTTTTTGTGCTGATCATATATCAAGATCCAGTGGTTGGATCATCATAATATTTTGGTATCTTACACTTCATTGTCTGTTAAAGGTACGATAGAAACTATGAAGCACGGACACCTCAAAACCGGTGACGTATCCGTGTCGGACGCCTTATCGTGTGTCGGACACTTGGGGACACTTGGGGATACGCATCAGACACCCCATTTAAAGTGTCCCTTTTTATTAATTACGAAAAGGGTAGGGGATGCTTTTGGGATACTTCTCGGATACTCTAGAGGGGACACTTCTTATAGTATATATATATATACTATATATTGCCAAATATTTGTATACGAATATGTTAAATATTGTTAGATATGTAATATATTCGTATTTATCAAAAATTATTCTATAGAAGTAGTATATAAATGTCTAACCCTAACATTCTTATTCAATATTGATGAGTGATGGGTTATTTTATTTTTTTATCTTTTTTTTTTGATATTCCATATAGTATTTTATAATTTTCTTAATTTATGCGATTCTTTTCACTTAAAAAATTATATATTTTTTAATTAATACACGTATCCCAACGTATCCCGTATCCCCATTTTTTGAAAATTGACGAATCCCCGTATCAGTATCCCCGTATCCGTATCCCCGTATCAGTATCCGTGCTTCATAGGATAGAAATTTCAAGAAGATCTGATTTCTGTCGGTACAATTAAATGTGAGCTAAATGTGATTGCATTTGGCGGGCTGAAATCTTGGACAGTTCCGCTAATTACTATGTTTCTCATTATCTGATCTTCAGATGTAGCTGAAATTTGTATATGCTGATTATTACTATATAAGATACTTACTATATAAAATTCATGAAAATCCGATCATTTTAGGTACCTCAAAGTGTGAACGAACTGGGACTGACTTCCGCAGGTTTCGTAGTACGAGCAGTTAACTTCTGGTGTGAATTTATTCATATTGAACCGTTAGAATGTAGCCATTTTTTAGTATGTTGTAGTGCATTAAGTCCCGAGACTACTGCAGAAGTTTCAAGTCGATCGGATAAGATTTGCTACTGAAAAAATTAGGGGAATCGTGACTGATTCGGTAAACAGAAATCCTGTACAACCTTAGTTTTCCCACTATCTCATTGAATTATTAATTCAACTATTGGAGCTGTGCTTGATGTGGTTAAAGTTGTTTCTGTGCCTTCTCATTTCTTTTATTTGTGTGTACCATCTCATTTCAGGCAAAGACAGTATTTCGAGCAAAGAAACGGCAACAACATTCCAATGGAGATGACGATGCTGAAGGAACTCATGGGTCTGCTGAATACCATCGGACACCTAAATCGTTGGACATCTTAAGTTTGTTGAACCTGGAGGGAGAGGCCAAGGGGGTAATTCTGGCTGCAACAATGGTAATTTTATTGATTTAATGTGTCATTGTATAAGATCATATTGCTTTCTAGCTGTTGCTCACTCATCCCCTTTGCATTTTCATTCCTGTAAAAATGCTGATAAAAGCAGCGGATGGTCCGGCGCTCAGAGTTTCGCCCCTGAATTATCAAGTCCCTACGGACATGTATAAGGTAGCGGAAATCCAGTCCTGAGATTTTCACCCGTGAACTACCAGCTTCAGAAGTACACAAGTAAGTTTTTTTCTTTTTTTCTTTTTTTCTTTTCATATCACTTTAAAATGCAAAACGATATTTCTAGCCTGAGATATTAACTGCTGAATTTGTATCAAGTCTCTTTCTTTTGTGCTAAAACTGACGTGCTTAAACGTCCTTCTTATCTGCAGTAGAGACTAAATCACCAGCCAAAGAAGAGAAATGTGCATCCCCCGAAAGTAAGTGCGCTACTTCTTGTAGTTAAGCAGCCCATCATACGGAGTGTGCACATTAATCAATAGAGATCTCATACCGTACCAATTTTACTTTGTAGTATGCGTCTTGAGATGAGCTAATTTTTGTGTCTATGCATGCTTCTATTCATGTCTGGACTTATAACTCTTTCCCTGCACTTGCGAGTTCATGTTCTTGCGTTCTTTATCTTTTGTGTTTGCATATGTTTTCTTTCTTTGGGAAACTGATATCATGCTCTTCTCTAACAGGAAATTCTCCAGTGAATCCTCATAACACAACAACTTTCCATAAGTACTCCAACAAAAATGGTGATAAGTCGGATTGCGGGAAGAACGCAACCCCGCAACTAAAACTCATAAGATCTCACGTTCTTCTTATACTGTTATTTATTGATCTGTTAACCGGTGCTATTAAGAATTTTGCAAAATGAGGTTTTCCCCCCTTGAATCCCTTGATGCAATTTCAGCCCTTCTGCTAGTCTTGGCCTAAGATACTTGTTTTTTTTTTTTTTTTTTTTTTTTTTGATTGTGGCCTTCTGGGGTTATTTTGTTGTTCAGTTTTGATTTTTGATTTTTGATTTTTGATTTTTGATCTTTGATTTTTGTTTCTTGTTTCTTTTCCTTTTTTTTCCCATGTTAATCATGTGGTTTACTTCCTCAGAGTTCTCATTACTCGATTTACTTGGTGAGGATGGGTCAAATGGAAAAGCAGAACGAAGTCCAGTGCGAGAGTGTCATGTTGCCTTTTTAGTCGAAGGTACAACGCTTTCATTCACTAAAGTTTCATGAGAGTTATACCTGCATGTATGTGACTACAATACTTAGATATCCATGAAGAAGTCTAAGTAAATAAGAGAATGAAAAATACTTGTGCTGCGAACTATGAAGATCAACGGAAAATAATTCAGGAAAAGCAACCGATCTTGTTTGTCAGGGGTGAGTGTAACTATATAGCCGTGGTTGGTTTCCACCTTACTTATGGCATGCTTTCCGTTGTTTTTCAGGCTTAGGTAAAACAAGGATGGAAACTCCAGTTCATTCACCACAACAACAATGCAGGTAATGTCAGTGTACTATATAACCTAGATGTCCCGATATGCTTGATCTTTGAAGCTTTTGGCCAACTTGTTAATGTTTATTGAGATGCACTTATATATGAATCTTTGAAAGAATCAAAGATATCTTAAAGACTCACGGCTACTAGTATCACCAACTTCACTCATCTATAGTTGTGATAATTTATGCATATCTAATATCATATTTTCTTCAATAGATTGCCATCACCACCGAAGGCTGCAAAGAGACACCTCGCATCTAATAAATACAAGATGAATGAGCTTAAACATGTTAGATTTTTTGTAGAAGCGTACTTAGTTTCTGCAATCGATGTTTGCTCCTCTTCTTCTTCTTTTGTTCTCTTTTCTGTCCGGACATAGTCATCGTAGATTTGTACCTTTTAAAGTATTGGTCCATGTGGATTAGGTTATCTAGATTCCTTATATGACTAGCAGCATGTTTAAGTAAATTGTGCTATCTTTGTCCTTTTGTGAGCCATCCTTTTAATTCACTAAACTTTCTTAAAAGTCCTTTGTAGACATCTTTACATTTGGCTAATAGGTACTCTGTAGTGTGGTTGATAGTCGAAAGTTGAATGTATTTGACTGTAACATAGTTTGCATTATAAGTATTCATCATTTGGATAACCATGTGAAATAGCGTATAAGAAGAATTGGGCACCTTGACGAATTGTTCTTAAATTCATGTCTATATATGCAATTGCTATGACTATTAGAAGCTTCTGTTAGCGTGACGTCCTCACTACTGTTAATATTAGGTAGGAGATGCCGACTAACCTTGCTTAAATGTACAATATACATCTTACGTTGTTTTTTTTTTTTGTTTGCATTTGTACATTATTTGGATTATGTCTAAACTTAACTTAGAATTGGATGCTTGAAATGTTTAGGTGTGCCTAATAACTGGTTTTAACTTGAGCATTTTCGATTAGAAATTAGGAGGTTGGTGTAGACTCTTAACATACGATAAGTTAATGGTTACCAATGATCATGTCCAAGGGGACTGACAGATCCTAGAAGTAGTCAGAAATTTATGTATGCAGGTGATGTCCATGTCAAATAGGGGTTTGGTTCATAGGCTCTTTTTTCCAAGGTTTTTAGTTTGTAGCACACATTGGTTCAATGGTTAACCCTTACTTTTTAGTTTACTCTGTACCTTATCTTGGGGACAATTTGAAAAAAAGAAGTAAACTTGTGGAGTGATCTTGAGAAGTTTTGAGTATTTTATATATGTTGACTATATGTATTCTCCTATTTTCAGGTGCCACTGCAAATTTGGGCTGGCTAAATCCTGCATCAGATAAAATACCAAACAAGTTCAGAAAATTGGTATGTTAAATCAGTCATAATTCAGCTCTGCTACACCGAAATTATCTTAAAGTCCTACAATGTATTAGTCGTCTCCTTTAATTGTACAAGTTCAATTTACTATGTCTATTTCTGATCTCTTGTAGAGAGTATAAGTTATGCGTATGTAATCCATGTTGGAAGAAAGAATATTATTTGTTAACCATGTGTTCATATGAAAAATTGGGTATTCTAGTTGATCTACAAATGCTATATGAAGGTGCAGAAATATCCGCCGGAATTATCGTCGGATTTTATTTTTTTACCTGTAAATTTGTTTGCAACGTATATAAGTGTTGCTCAAATTAGAGTAATACGTTTCCTAAATTATTATAAGAGTTGCACAAATTAAAGAATCCGTTGCTCAAAAAACGTTGGTAAACCGTGTGACCAACGTTTGTATGCGTTGCACAAATTAATTTGACCAACGGATATATGCGTTGCACAAAAATTTGCTACGCCATATTTCCAACGGATATACGCGTTGGTGAAATTCATTGCAACGCGTATATCCGTCCCAAATCGGATGTTTTGGTGTAGTGTTTCGTTGAAGGGTTTCAAGCTTGGTGAAATTAGCCATGATAAAATGACTTTTGCGTGTCTGATTACTAGCAAAGGCAATGGTTCAAATAAATTCATGTAGCTTTAAAGTAAACGCTAGCCACATTAAACATAAGTTGTGTGGCTATAAGGAACTTATGGCCATGGTTGTAGAAAAATATGCTCAACTACTTAAAAAAAAGGGTATCATATGGACACGGTTACAGAGATATGGCCATGCTAAATCATGTGCAATAGTCACCCAAAGTTTATGTAGCCATAAAGGTACCCAGTTGTCACGGCACCTGATGCCACATTTTTGGAGTGAAAAAAATCCATGGCCAAAAGCCTATGGACACAATGATTAAGTGTGGCCTACGTGAAGATTTGTACTAGTGTTGGGTACTGTGAAGTAAAGAACACTCGCCGGGGCGAGTTTCGGAGCCCATTTCTCATGTGGTTCCTAATTCAGGGAGCAACACCTCCTTTACCGTCTCAGGTCCTATGTGCAATTCTCTTGGAGCTCTTATTTCTCCTGATTTTTCCTCGTTGTCGGATGAAGAGAAGATCCAGTCGGTATCGCTGTATGATGCCGGCTTTGAAGGGTACCTTTGACTCCGCCGGTGAGTCAGGCCGATCAGTCATGCATTCGAGTTGTAGGGTCATTGCTAACGCCGTTGGTGTTTGTAGGATGTCAACCACGCGTTGTTAAACGCCGCCCTCAACAGGGAAGTTGCCGAGAGAGAGAATCTCCGTCTCTTATTACGAGCGAGGAGCGTGAGCGATCTCGGGGGTTGGAGAAGCGACTAGCCGAGACCCAAGGTAATTATTTAGATCTCCCGTGTGCGTGATTGATTCTGTAGTGCCAATATCCTGAGTTTAGTACTGCCTTCCTAGCCGAAACTTCTAGTGCGGAGGCCGATGCTGCTACGAGGTATCGTTTGTTGAAGAGAGAACTTAATATAGAATGGGATCATATGTCGAATTTACAACAAAGGATTGTCAACAAAGATGATAAAATCGATGTCCGGAGACCGAGCTCGAGGGTCTCGCAGATCCAGTACATCGTTATGAGACGTTTGAGTATGTCCCCGAGGAAATTGATAATCTTAGGGCGAGCTTAGCCTTGTTCCAAGGTATTCTTCGCCGATAAAACACCGTTGGTCGATAACTTAGAGATTCAATATGGTCGGTTGAGGCTTCAGGTTCGAGACTTGCACGCAGATTGCATTCGTATCTTGGGGGAGAGGTGTAGCCAAGAGTCCCTTGAGAAGCTCAGGGAGTCCAAGAAGGTTGCTGAGGACTTGGAGTGGGTTCAAGCTCAATTATCAGGTTTACAGATAGCCCATTCTCGGCAGAGGGCCGAATGGAGTGATCATAAGAAGTACGGCCCCTCTAATGAGTTTAACTAACAAAGATATCTAGAACTTTCTTCCCAGATGTCTTCTCTCGAGTGTAGCTTGTCCGAGTCCAAGAAACCATTAGAGTAGTTACCCCTTTACCGGGAAGGTGGTGTGCCTTATAATGTGTTTTCCTTGTTGTTGTCTTAATCTTTGTCATTATGTAACCGATCGCTCTTGTTGTTTTGGCGGCCGAGCAGAGGAAGGTGGCCTCGTTGGAAGAGGAGAATACTCGGTTGAAGATGAAGGAGTCTCAACTACTCGAGCGGGTAGCCACCGCCGAAGCAGCGGCGACGCAGAGATGACACGGGATCTTACCGCCGAGAAGGCGAAGTTTAACGATGAGCTGCGTCGCGAAGGTCAAAGCAGTGTAAAGGCGGTGCTTGATAAGAAACGAGCCAATGCCGCTAAGAGAGCGATTCAGGGCCGGTTCCTTCTAAAGAGTAAGCTAGTCTTTTGTAGCGGCTCAAGGTCATTGTCTTACCCTTTGTCATGGGTTGTAATCAGTTCAACGCCTTTAATTTCTCGTACACCTTTTAATGGGGCTCTGCGTCGCCAGTTTGGTTGTTTTTATGGTTATCGAACACTTGTTATGCATGTTAATGTTCTTACTTATGTTACGCCGACAACTTATGGTTTATTTGTGCGACTAAGTTGTATATGCCTGCATAAACATGAGTAGGTTGGTTAATCATAAATGTCGTTTCTGTCGAACACACTCAACAGGGAGGGTCATCGGGCCCAATGCCATGTCCCGATTGAGGCATCTCATCACCGTCTTTCAAGATCTAGTGGCAGGGTAATTAGTCCTTCCTAATATCTAGGGGATCGATATCCCAAGAAGTTATCGATTAACTTTCTTGGGCAAGTGATTTCGGCCACTTGCAAGGGGAGCAATGTTGACTGCTCGATCGTCGAGTACTCATGACCCGACAATCGGCCACTGGTTTCCAACCGCCATGGCCCTAGGACTACCTCGGCACTTGCACACTGCCATCGCCCCGAGTTCGAATAGTCCGTCTTAGTGTAAGTCGCCCCGGCACTTGCACAATGCCATCGCCCCGGGTTCGAAACGACCATTTAGACGCACTTGCCACATTTCCAACCCCTCGTGGCATTTCACGGAAATGAATGACAATATATCGTACCTGTTTTCATGGGTGATATAGTTTTAGTCGCGTAGCATTCCATGGTCGTGGCTCAGGTGTTCCGTCCGGTTTTAGTATCTTGTATGCCCCTTCACCGACCTTTTCAACAATGGTGTAGGGTCCTCCCCATCATGCTGCTAATTTTCCACCTTTTTTATCACGTTCATAACTGGGTAGATACTTTAGTACCAACTGTCCTAGTTGAAATTCTGCGGGTCGAACCCGTTTGTTGTACTCTCATTTGGATTCTTCGTTGGTAATTTTCCATTTTCGAGAGCCATCTCTCTTGTTTCTTCTAGATCGTCTAATTTAGCTTTTAATAAGATCATTTGAGATGTTTCGTCTCCATGCTTCAGTTCTTGTTGTAGGTATCATTGCTTCTGTGGGAAGGATGGCTTCGGTCCCGTATGTTAACATGAAAGGCGACAACCCGGTTGCCTCTCTGCGAGTTGTCCTGTATGCCCACAAAACGTTATAAAGTTCTTCGCACCATTCTCCATATTCCCCATCGAGCTTCTTCTTCATATTATCGGCGATGGTCTTGTTTGTGATCTCGGATTGTCCGTTACTTTGGGGGTACAGGGGTGTAGACTTGCTCTTTCGAATATTGTAGGTGTTGAATAGCAAGTCGATGTTGTTGCCCTCAGTAGTTGTTTCCCATTGTCGAGACAATTCTTCGCCGGTACTCCAAAGCGACATATGATGTGTTCCCGAGATGAATCGAAAATCGTCTTTATCCCGTATGTGTTTCAATGGGGGCGGCTCTACCCACTTGGTGAAATAGTCAGTGGCTACAATCAGGTACTTCCTCTGCCACGATCCGACATGCAATGGTCCCACGATATCGATTCCCCATTTAGCGAAGGGTCAGGGACTGATAACCGAGTTTAATGTCACTGCCGGTGCATGTATCTTCTTTCTAAATTTTTGGCACTCATCGCAGATGAGGGCCATGTGTCTCGCGTCCTCATTCATATATGGCCAGAAATATCCCATGGTTTTGGCTCGTGCTGCTAGGCTACGACCTGAGCTGTGGTTTCCCGCTGCTCCGTAGTGCAATTCGTTGAGTATAGTGTGTCCTTCTTCTTTACTCAGGCACCTTAGTAATGGTCCTAGGTACGATTTTCCTCGTATAGAGTGCCGTCTCGAAGCTTGTACGCGGCCGCTTTGCTCTTGATCTTATTGATCTCGGGTCCCCTTGGGCAACTTTCCGGATTCGAGATACTCATGAATCGGTTTCCTCCAATCATCTACCGATACTAATCAAGTAGTGGTTCTTTGCGACATGTGCGTCGGTGTCCATAGTCTCCAGTGCGAGGGCATTAAGACTCTCATAACTCTAATGCCTTCGACGCTTGAATCTGGCCAACATGGAAGCAATGTATGCTTGGGCGTCCGAGTGGCGATTGTCCTTCCCGCAAATATGCCGAACTTGATGCTCGGTATCGCCGATATAGAGGTGGGCGAGTTCCCAATATCTCGTAGTAAAGGGTCGTGTATGGCGTCTTGTCCAGCCGATTTGTCGGACGACTAGCCGAGAGTCGCTTGTGAGCCGTACCTCCCGGATTCCCATCTCCACTATCAAACGCAAGGCATGTACATCGCTTCGTATTCCATGACATTGTTAGTCGTTTTTAAATTCAAGCCTAAAGGAGTGTACCATCTTTTTGCCCTTTGGCGTCGTGAAGACCAATCCTAGACCGGATCCGTCTTTATTGGATGACCCATGCACGAAAACCTCCCATCGTATCGGGTTACATGTCTCGAGTAGGTCAGACGGGTCCTCTCGATCTTCCTCCATTCCGGGGATGTCTTCTACTTCGTCTTCATCGCTGAGAGGGAAGTCTGCCAAAAAATCGGCTACTGCCTGTGCTTTTACTGCTGTTCTCATTTCGTAAAAAATGTCGAATTGTTTTATTTGGGCACTCCACTTAGAAACTCGTCCCGACCTGGTTGCATTGTCGAGTACCGATTCTATGGATGACTTCGTGAGTACCCGAATCTTGTGGGTTTGGAAATATGTAGGAGCCACGTGTTGCAAATACCAACTCTAATATTAGTTGCTCGATCTGGTGTAGTTCCTCTCTTTGGATTCATGGTTTTGCTTACGAAATATACTTGGCTTTTCCTCCCCTTCAATGTTCTTGACTAGTACGGCGCTAATGGCATAGCTGGGTTGCCCCAAGATATATCGTTAGTATATCCTCGGGCTCTGGTCTTTGTAACAGGAAGACTCGCGAGATGTTGCTTAATTTTCCGAAATGCTTCTTCACACTCCTCGGTCCATTTAAACTTCTCTCCTTTTCTTAATGTCCCGAAGAAATCCTTGCACTTGTCGATGATCGAGATGAATCGTCCTAAGGCCGCCAAATTTCCATTTAATCGTTGCACGTCCTTAACTGTCACAGGCGACGGCATTTACACGACGGCTCTGATTTTATCTAAGTCGGCTTCGATGCCTTTATCGGTGATTATGTACCCTAAAAACTTGCTCGATGTGACCCGGAAAGTGCATTTGGCCGGATTTACCCTCATCTTGTACCTTCTCATGGTTTGAAATATGTTTCGGATATCGTCGATGTGGTTGGTGGCCACCCTGCTCTTGACCAACATGTCATCTACATATACCTCAATGGTGTCGTGTATTTTATCTTCAAACATGTCTTCCACCAACCTTTGATAGGTGGCGCTGCGTTTTTCAATCCGAACGGTATTTTGGTGTAGCAATACAACCCCCTTGGCGTGAAGAAGGATGTATGCTCTTGATCTTCGGGGCCGGGGGTATTTGATTGTACCTCGAATATCCGTCCATGAGTGTTATCGCCTTATACCCAACTATGGATTCTACAAGTCGATCAATGCTGGGGAGTGGGAAGCTATCCTTTGGGCATGCTTTGTTTAAGTCACTAAAGTCGATGCAGACTCGAACACCTCCATTTCTTTTGGGGACTATTACCATGTTAGATATCCATTGCGGGTATTGGGCTTTCCTAATGATTCCTGCTTCGTGCAGCTTTTTTCAACTCGGCCTCCACCGCTATTTGCGGCTCGGGTGCGATTCTTCTCATCTTTTGTCGGATAGGCTTGAACTTTGGGTTTATCCTTAGGTGATGTGAGCAGACTTCCGGGTCAATTCCTTCCATATCGTGCATTTGCCAGGCGAATACATCCATGTGTTCTTTCAAAAGAGTTGTCAACTGCTGGGATTGCTCGTTTGTCAAAAGAGTTCCTATTCTTACTATTTTTGGCTCTTCCTCGGTACCCAGATTGATTTGTCGAGTAGGTTCTAAGGCCGAGAAATTTTGCTTTGGTTCGCCGACTGTCGCCGGCTCCTTTGATTGCTATAAGATTTCTTTCTCGCCATCTTCATAAGTAGCGATGGCTTGTGACATCACCTTTTCCAACTCTTCTCCCGCCTTTATTTCCTTAGACTTGTTCTTCTCTTGGCGTTTCCTCGATCGCCTCTCCTCATTCTGCTGGACGTCTATCTGCACGCACTGCCTTGCTGCCTGGGGGTCGCCTAGTACCTCCACTATTCCTCGATACGATGGGAACCGAAATCTTTGATGATAAGCCGAGGCAACTCCCTTGATTCCCGCAAGCTAAGGCCGACCCAGAATCGCCTCGTATGGTGACACCACGTCGACCACGCAAAAGGTAGTGAGTGTGTCGAGGAATCCCTCCTCGTCCGAGACTCTGAGGGTGACTTCTCCCTTTGGTACTGTCACCGTACCGTTGAAGCAGTAGATTCGATAGGTCGACGGGATCAGGATGTCATCGGACAATTCCATCCTCTTGAAAGTGTCATAGAACAGGACTTCGACTGAGCTGCCTCTGTCCATTAATATCTTGCGTACTCCCCATTCCTCGATCAGCAGAGTTACTACTAAGGGATCCCCATGTGCTTGACCATTTAATGGGACGTCTTTCGCCGAGAAGGTGATCGGCTGCATCATCCATGGTTCCATGGGCAAGGTTTTGGCCACACTTAATATTTCCTTGCCCGATCAATCCCTTTTATGAATCCTCGAGGCGATCTTGGGATTCCCAAATCGAACTCTTGGGTTGCCGAGTGCGATATGGTGTTGCAGTTAACCGGGTGCCATGATTGATTCTTATTTTGGTGTCTTGGAACGTCGGGTTGAGCAGGTGTTGGCGATGTCTTGACGAAATGCCGTAAATATCCATCTCGGATTAGGTGTTGGACGATGTCTTTCACCTCCCGACAATCATTAGTTGAATGGCCTCGAAACTAGTGGTAATGGCAAAACTCTGGGTGGTTCCTTGTTTCGGCGAACTGAATTCCCCGAGTCTTAGGGTATCGGATGTCATTCCTCTTCTCGACTTCCTTGAATATCTCTTCTAATGGTGCATTTAGTGGAGTGTAAGATTTAGGTTCGTGTCGAGGCTTCTTTCCTTTCTCGACCCAAACTCTTTTGTTTTCCCCATGATGCTGTATGCTCGGTCTTTTCTCAAGTCGTTTTTGGGCTTCTCGTGGGGTTGCCTCTACGGTGACGCTTGCTTCTTGTATTCTTCTGCCTTGTGCCGCTTCCTGAATCTCCTCTAAGGCGATGTAGTGCTCCTGCATCTTTCGAATTTCTCTTAATGTTTTCGGTTTCTCAGTGTACATTGCTACCCAAATGGGATCTGTTCTCCCCAATGAATTCTCGAAACCGAATATATGTTGATCGACCGGCACCTTTCCGATGTCAGTGCATAACTTTCTCCACCTGTCCGTTAAAGAACGCAATGGTTCCATGAATCTTCGTGCAAGTGTGAAGAGCTTATTGACCCTGGGCCGAGCAATACTGTTATGCATGTAAGTCTCAAGGAAGGTTTCCACCAGGACTCCATAGCTTCCAACGGATTCATCGGGCAAGGTGTAGAACCAGCTCTTTGCCTCGCCCTCCAAGCTTGCTGGAAAGAATTTGCACATGACCACATCATAATTTTTTCACTGTAACAAGGACATGATGTACATGATGGGAAAATCGGCAATGTACACTTTGGCGGGAATGTAGCCCGATCCAATTCCTTGGTAAATGGTATCTTTTGGGCTTCACTGATTACTTCTGATAGCTTGTCGTCCTCGTTATTTCCTGTTAGTTTTCTGACCATCTGCTCAAGTTGTTCGATCTTTTGATTGGTTGTCGCATTCGTACCCCCATTGGTTGCCTCTTCCTCGGTCGAAGAATCGTCGGCTGGCCCATACCCTTCTCTTGGTCGATCAGGGTCGGGTATGCGTTCTCGGCTCGGAGATGGGGGTGGGGTGTTTCTTGATGGGGTGTGGTTGCTAGAAGCGCCTCGGCTCGATGATCCTCTCGACCCCGCCCGTTTGTTACGGAGCCGGTAGTTTTCATGTTCTAGAGCTAGGTTTCTCCTTTGCAGCTCTCTCATAAGGTCTTCTTGCCTTCTTTGGCTTGCCAATATAGCAAGTAACATTGGGTCAGTACATTCATGGCTAGAGTGGCCATTGACTTGGTTTCCTGTCACATTGGGTGGTGCGATCGGAGGCCTTATCGAAGGAATAACGGGGGGATCGATTGGAGCTACGGGATGACCAGCCGCTGCTGGGGGAATATCTCGGTTTTGGTCGCCCCTTGCTAAGTACACTCGCCTGAGTCTCTCACCTTCTTGCTCTAGGTCGTGCAGGTACTCTGTTGGTTGCCTTTCTCGCCCTCGTTCCTCCTGTATCGTCTGCACTTCCTATTCTTCCTCAGTATCCGATGCAGTTCTTCCATCTATCATGTCGTCCTCATTCCCTTGCCCCATTTGGCTCGGGATAATCCTCAGCATTCTTGGAGGGAGATCATTGTCTCGGCCTAAATCGACCTCCTCGTCGACAGTAGTCATGCCTTTGACTGGTGCCTGAGGCTCGGTCGGGTTATTTGGCCGATGATCTTCGTGTCGGGAATCCGTGAGTCCTTCTTCTACACTAGATACCGTTGTGACTCGGTTCCTTAGGATTCTGCTCGTCCTGGAGGTACTCGCCATTGCCTTCGGTACTGCCCTCGTTCCTCGGCTCGCCTGCCCGTTCGTACCTACGTCACCAAAGCATACAACACTTACTTCGAACTGCTTTCGAAAAGGTTAAGAATGAAGTACAGCAGTTCTGTCGTGTAAGGTGGAAAAAGTTTTCACAGTACACTTCCATTTATGTTGGTGTGTTGATCACAGCAGTCAAGTGGTTTTGACCATAAAGGACAATCTTTGAAAAGCTTTCTCGACACGTTGCTTTCAGTACTTTCCCTACGCATTAATCATTATTTGTCCTAACATTCCATGTGCCAGAAGTCATTAATCATCCATATGCTAAGTTGGAAGATTTCTTTCTTGACTACAGTTGATGATGCGATAACCTTTACCAATTGTTGTACCGATCGTCTACTGATGCTGTGAGGCTTTTAGTGTAGGATCAAGATGAGGCTTGATAATGAAGCGCCCACTAAAACTCCTTTCATCCATAGTTTCCGGAAAACTGAACTCGATGATTTCAAGTTAGTCTTGCCTCCACCACTGTCACACTTTGATTTAGCTAACTAGAAGATCCAAATAACGAATCAACGTTTCACCTTAGCTTCTACCGGTCATCAAAGATGATCCATACGGGAGCTTTTGAGGTGTCATTACGTTTTACCTTAGATTGACGACAAGGCGACCTTTGACCGGAAAAGTTTTAACTAAAACCCTTATCTTTCTGTGAGTTAGTCAAACTTCAACCGGAATCCCTTATTCATAAGGTAAGAGATTTACCGGCTCTTGTTTGATGGGGTTAAGACGATGAAGTTAACTAAACAAATTTTTTCCTTTAAACCAAGTTTCCGTGAGCCTTTCGTGAATTCTAGTAAGTAAAAACGAAGGTGAACAACAAATCTAATAAAAGACACGGATTTTAACCATTAGAGATGAAAAGAAAAAAGGTCAAGAAGGTGGAATTTCATTTTTAGCTTCTACCAACATCAAAAGATGTTATTTCGGGAGCTTATTGATCTTCTTACAACCTGCTTAGACGACTTAGAGAAATAGCCTAGTTTGATGATTTAACCCTGACGACTCGACTCTAATGAAAACAGAAGCGGTCAAAGCCAGCAAAACAATCCTACCTCAAAACTCAACAAGGTTTGGCTAAAAACGAGGACAAAACTTTTCACAAATTATTCCTATCAACACTCTGAACCAAAAGAGTTTCTCCCTTAGCTTCAACTAACACGCATGGTGACTTAGGAGCTTGGATTTCTCTCTTTTGGTAACCGATTTCAAGGTATCCGAAGATGTTACACGTTCCCCTTAGTTGGCGCCAGAATGTAGATGTAGAAAATCCTACTACTACATCCAAAGATCTATGCTAAGAAGTAAATAAACAAAAGACATAGAAGAACACAAGATGTACGTGGTTCGGCATGATTACCTACGTCCACGGGGGTTAAGGGATGATCTTATTACTTCACACAAGATTACAAGGATCAAATATGCTCAACAATGCTCACAAAACACTCAGCACTGTTCTCTTACTTCTTTTCTTTTCTACCTCAAAAAATCCTCCTTCTACCTTCCTGCACGATCTCTATTTATAGCTGCAGGTGGTGATACATCGATATTACAGTGTTGAGCCTGGTACATCTTCCTGGATGTTCTTCTCGGGAGACTTGCTGGTGCCTCGGTCGATCTCTCCTTTTTCTTGAGCCGAATCATATAGCCGAGTGGTATCATCACCCGATGTCGTTCGTTTGGTTGAAGTGATCGATGTCGCCCTTTAGATTCTTGGCCGAGTCTTGCTTCGGACGAGCTTCTCTTATCTCTTCACCAACCCCTGTCAGGGCATTAATTGTCTTCGAACTCGATGGGTGTCACATCAGAGCTTTTCTCCCTTATGTCGGCTTTTCGAGCTGTCCCCGTTCCTCTTTCCTCGCGCCCAGACCTGGTGGGGTGATTCAATGCTTCTAGTGTTTACTTTTCTTGGTGCGCCCTTAGCCAGGATGGTTCCACCTAGCTCTGTGGATTATTTGCACCTACATTCCTAAAATTTATGTCCTCTATTCTATTTTTATCTCGTTCAAAAATATCGACCAACTTCCTCGTTTATAGTCATATTTTTGATTCAAACTCTTAAATATATCCTTCAATTTTTATAATTATAAAATTATTTTTAAATATAACCAATCAAAAATCTTAAATGATATCTTCCTCAAATAAGAAACAAATCTACTAAATCAATCTATAAATATTTTTATTTTTATCTTTTATTTAAACGTATTAAATGGTATCTTCCTCAATAGGAAACAAAATTACTAAACATTTCTATAAATAATAAAATTATCAAATAAGTATTTTTCTTAAATGCTCCATATACCTTTCAATTTTAGTAATAACATAGTATTTAATAGGATAGTTTTGTACACTCCTCCAGTCTCCTTAATATCTTGACTTAGTCAAAGCGGACTAATAATTTAGGACGTAGGGAGTAACATTTATTGAAACATATATTGGGTTTTTTTTTTTGTTCATCAAAACATAGAACATATACACCTCACTGGAAACTGTCTAATGCCCCATACCTTTCAATTTGTTGTAATGTTTCATATAAAAAAGTTGCATACTATTCACCACACAAAAACTGAATCAATAGTTGCAAATTGGTGCCACCAGCTTTGTTTGAGTCGATGCTCGGTTAAAATTGATCCGAGTGGTCACACCAACTTGATTCGATAACGGTCACATTTTAACAGGGACAAAAAAAAACGCTATAATTTCTCAACACTATAAATTATACTCAAGTTAAATCTTCTCTACTCACAACAACTTCATTCTTCTCTATATATTTTCAAAGAAAATTCATTCTTCTCTACATCTTTTCAACACAAATTTAATCTTCTCTACATATTTTCTACGCAAACCCATTTAATTATCATGTCTCGGTCACAAGATATTGGTCGAAAAATTAAGAAATATAAAACCACCTATAAGTAAACACAGTCAAACTCTACCAAGGAGACAAGAAGATTCAGTGAAGATAACAATGCCACTCTACTATCCAGTCAAGAATTAGCATCCTGGGTAAAGGTCACATGTCTACAAAAACAGAGCGATATATTTCTCTACAAAAACCAAGAAGTGATTAGTATAAAATTCACAAACTTTATCAAAAACTTCCTCATGGTGTTAAAGCTATTGTCGATTGATTTCCTGGGATTACTTTGAACTATGTAAGAGCGCATAAAAAATTCGCCCAATTTGGTGGGTATATTGATATATAGAGCGTTGGTGGTATATTACACACACGTTTCATTTTCATGATTTCGACATAGGTATGTTCATATATTTTGAAATTATATTTTTATGTTGACAGTACGAGGAATACAAATGATATGAACAAATTTAATTTTTTACGGTGCATAACTTCATTAGATTTGTATTTCCTACTTGGGATACCTTTGGGGTAGGAGATGATGTTTCATTTCACCAATAAAGATGGTTAAAAGAAAATCGACACAAAGATGCACTTCCATTGTATTTTGAGATAACAACACGACAAAATCATAGAGGTTTAAGAAGTGGTGGAGTTCCAAATTCTGGTTTAAAGGCATTTATATTCAACGAGTTGGATGGTGGTAAAGATCCTGATTCGGCAACGTATGACCCAGCTAGAGATACATAAATTGCTAAGGTATTTATGTTATGGGTACTTGGTTCATGTTTTTTCCCCAATTCAAACTCAATTACTCAAGTGGGATGGCTAGAGGAGTTGCAAAATATGGAAAAGGTTCCCAATTATGATTGGGGATCCGCTATATATATATTATCCGAATTATACGTTTGTCTCGATATCGCGTGCTTAGGTGCGCCAACTATTGAAGGCATAAGAGGCTTCCTAGAGGTAAATACAATAATACATTCCTTTGGCTTTAAATCGATTTACGTTTGAATTTCCTTTGTATGTTTTTTACTTCAGTTTTGGTAGTATGCATAATTTAATATTGGTGTATCAAGACTTTATGACTACACGAGGAAATATTTCACAATCATAATGAGGTATGAAGGTGGTAATTGTATCCAAAATAAAACAAGAATGAGAGAGATGACATTCATATGTGGAGATACCAATGCATGATTATGAACAAACAATGTTATCTGAATGCCATATGTGGATTTTGAAGACTTCTGCACTAATATTCCCCAAAGGATCAAAGAATTTTTCACTCCAGTGCATGGTGTTGTACAGTCCTGTCAGTGATATTGGTGTTTATTTTTCGTGGGAGAGATGTGATATACAGTTAGTTGGTCGAGTTGGAGAGCCACATAAACCTCCTTGTATATTTACTTGCAAGGTAGAAATACGTAAAACTTAAGAGAAAATGGTGGTCAATGTATGAGACTAAATTCACCCCTTATAACGAAGACCAGTACGACCAATGGTACAAGAATGTTACACAACTATGGGATTGGTTTTGTCGCAATAGGTAAAGCATTACCAAATTGGATATTCCACCACATGCACCGTCACTAATTCCAACTTTCGCCAGTTATCATACAGCAGGAGCTTCATCTTTGTCGACCCCTTCAAAACGACGAACTAGATCTTTTTCATCATCGGCATGGTCTGATTTGCCAGTTTTGAATTGGGAGCTAGAGACTATTAATCTTGACGGAGAGCGTTAGACGCTTCCATTGTGTCACAAGGTCTCGACCGTCATAATTTTTACGGAGCACGTCGACAACTCAAAAACAATTAATCAAATAATTGAATCAAATGTGTTAGAGCACTGCTCGGTCGAACTCGCATGCGTTGCTATCTCAAGCATGTTTGTCAATGGTAGTGATCAAAACTATAAGTCTTTATTTCTAGCTAGCCTATTTATAGATGTCTCGGATTAGAACATAGAATGTGTAGTTGAGCTTAGATTTCACGACGTTCATCATTTTAAGATGAAGAACTACTAAGGGGAGCTTGTGGAACTTCATCAACAAAAGGTGTGTGGAGACTTAAACTCATTTATCACTTGGAAAGTCTATTTCTACTCTATCTTCTATATTGAGACATAAGTCGTATTACGATATAGTTTTCTATATACACATTTGAGATTTATTTGAGTTTATCTTGCTTACATATTTCTCGAAATATGTGTTGGCAAGCTTTCGCTTCGACCAAGTTCATCTTATATCATGTGAAAATTGCAGAGTAACATCTTACATGGTTTGTGTGATATAATCATTTGGTGTTGTCTTGGAATGTTTCGTAATGATTATTTCAATAACTTGAAAATTGCCTTGATGCTAATAATGTGTGAAAACGGCTATTGTCATCCTCTAAGAAAGTTTCAATGATTTAAATAAGAGTTTAGAACACTTAACCATTATTGAATATGTCATGTTGTGTACTCTTGCACATATGTAATGCATGTCCGGGAACCATAGTATGCGCACCCGTTTGCGTACCTGTTGGTTTGAGAAATCCGGGAACCTAAGTATGCATAACCGTTTGCGTATTGGCGTACATGTTCATGTCAGAGAATTTCTGCTGGGATTTGAAGTTCGCGTACTTGTTTGCGTACTGGCATAACCCAATCTTAGCCCGGGTATTTCAAGTATGCGTACATGTTTGCATACTTGAAGGTTAAAGTTCTAAAATCAGTTTTAAACATGAACATAAACTTTTATATAATAAGGAATGCAATCTTTGCAAACCGTGGCTAAAATGTTCATGATTAATTCAAGTGAATCAAACCGATTTTGCTACAATTGTGTTCTTTTATAATTTTATGAGAATATAACAATTGAACAACTCTTTAAGTAGTTTCACTTGAGTCATTTGAATTAGTTATGGTTAAGATGAATAAGGTTGATATGAGAGTAATCATATGGCCAACCTCGGTTAACTATTTGTGAACCAACATGGTGTACACGTTTAGGTACGGTTACATAAACCTAAATGAGGGTACATTTCATTTGTGTGTAACAATCTAAGTTCGATCTAATGGTTGAAAGATATTAGCTTGGTTGAATCAAGTTTTTCATCTAACGGTGAATGTTGAATGCTTTGTTACCAAGGTAACTTGGATTGCAAACCACGATTTAATAACTATATAAAGGAGAACTCTAGCAATCGGGAAACCAAATCCCCACACCTCATATGTGTTACTAGTTGCATAACTAGAGTCGATTCTCCTTTAACCTTAGGTTTCTATCGAGACCTCAGAGGTTAACGACTTCAAAGACTTCATTGGGATTGTGAAGCGGACCCAACTATTTTCTTTGAAGTTTCATGTTCGATCATGCCCGATTTTATCGTATTGAGTACAATTGAAATAATTGACTCGATATTAATTTCTCCGATAGGCAAGATAAAAGTAATCACAAACATCTTCGTCTCATCGTTTGTGATTCCACAATATCTTGTTTTCGCTAGTCGATTAAGATTATTGTGAGGTGATTGATAATACTAGACCGTTCTTCGGGAATATAAGTATGGTTTATCAATTGGTTCCTGTTCACCTTGATTTATCAAAAGACGGAACAAAAACTCTTGGGTATTTTCGTAGGAGACAGATTTATTCAATCTATAGACTTTTTACGTGTGAGACATATTTGTTTATCAAGTCTTAGACTTTGGGTCGTAGCAACTATTGGTTGTGGATGAGATCAACTAAGGGAATCAAGTGCGTAGTATCCTGCTGGGTTCAAATATGTAAGGAACGCAATTGTACCTTGAATCAGTGTGATATTTATTAGGGTTCAACTACAGTCCAGTTCGAAGTTAATTGGTAGTAGGCTAGAGTTTGTAGAGGCTTAATATAGTGTGGTATTCAATCTGGACTAGGTCCCGGGGTTTTTCTGCATTAGTGGTTTCCTCGTTAACAAAATTCTGGTATATGTGTTATTTCTTTTCCGCATTATATTTTTTTATATAATTGAAATATCACAGGTTATGCGTTAAGATCAATCAATTAGAATATCCAACCTTTGGTTGTTGATTACATTGATTGAGACTTGAACATTGGTATTTGGTACCGTTCAAGTAACTCCTCTTATATTTAATCGTGCTCGCAGATTTTCATTTGCTGATTGCGGATTGAATTAAGAGTTAGAGATATTAAGCTCTTTGATATACTTTACTCTAGATTGAATCTGACTGTCTAGTTGATTCTCTAGAAAGTGTATTGGAGTAAGTCCTCTCAGATTGCCAAACGAATTGTTGGGTGTGGTTGTTAGACCCCCGCATTTTCAAAATGGAGTTAAGAGATATTGAAAACATACGTGTATACCTACAACAATTGCAAAAAATTGGGGAGACCATGAACTTCAGTCCTAATTTATCTTAGCGCACAACAACTCCATATTCACAGGAAGTAGTGCTAGAAACACAAGTACCTCTTGGGAAAAAAACTCCATATTCGTTCAGTGTAACAATCTTCGTATCATCAAAGCGCGGTCAACAAACTCCCCAAGGTTATCAAGATTACATTGGAGATCATTAAACTTCGATGGCTCTCTAACGGATTCTTCATATCTATGGTTTGTAAATCAAAATGAAGGGCGTGATGTTGAAGGGTCTCATCCTGCAGGATTATATCAGGGATTTGGGAGTTTGATGCAGGAGGGCACATATAACAAGAACTGGAGTGGAGCCGAATAGTTTTTTCAATACCCAAAAAGAGATATCAAAAAATCCTTTAAGATTGCGTAATGAGCGTCATAAGTAAAATTTGACTTATCCAACATCAACATTTTTCTCACCCCTAAGTCGATAACGATTAACAAGCCGAACAAAAGCTAGATTCTCCAACTTTTTTTTTTATATTCTCAATTCGACAAAACAACCTAGCCGCATACAGTTATTGGGGTTACCAGCCTGTATCATTGTAGAAGTTTTCATATATTCTATGGATATAACTCATCTGGACATCGTTTTGTACCCTTTGCCGGATATAAAGCTACATAGTTTCGACAAAGCGACAAATCTTCGTATCGTAAATTCTGCGGGACGAATATACGGTTGAGCCATTACTCAAAAAAAAATTGGGTGTAAAAGGAGAGTGTGGTTTTGAAGTTTAATTCGATTAAATTTACAGGAATGAACTGGTAGCTATTGGATGGATTAGCCGTTGCCGTATCAAGGCCGAAGCTCGGCTCATTTTGGCCCGATCGGTTTTTTTTGCTCCGGTCATCTCAAATTGATTCGTTCGACTTAACCTGAAGCAAGATGGACAAACCCTTTTATCTGAGGATTTGTCCATCCATTTTACTCGTTTATTTGTCCCACTGTATCTATATAATGATTTGCCTGTTTGCGCTTCCCACTGGAATTTCTCTTAGATAAGAGATTCAATCTGGTTTCTCTTAAAAGCTTCATTGGGATACCTTTTAGGGTGGGAGATGATGTTTCATTTGACCAACAAAGATGGTTGGAAGAAGAGTGACACCAAGATGCACTTCCGTTGTATTTTGAGATAACAACACGACAAAATCATAGATGTTTAAGAAGTGGTGGAATTCCAAATTCCGGTTTAAAGGCATATATATACAACGAGTTGCATGGTGGTAAAGATCCTGATTCTGCAATTTATGACCCAGCTAGAGATACATAAATTGCTAAGGTATTTATGTTATGGGTACTTGGTTCATATTTTTTCCCCAATTCAAACTCAAGTACTCAAGTGGGATGGCTAGAGGAGTTGCAATATATGTTAAAGGCTCCCAATTATGATTGAGGCTCCGCTATATTAGCCGAATCGTACGTTTGTCTCGATATCGCATGCTTGGGTGCGCCAAACATTGAAGGTATAAGGGGCCTCTTAGAGGTAAATACAATCATACATTCCTTTGACTTTAAATCGGTTTACATATATCTAGCAAGTTAGACTAAATATAATGACTTTCCTTTGTATGTTTTTTACTTCAGTTTTGGTGGTATGCATATCTCAACATTGGTGTATCGAGACTTTATGACTACAAGAGGAAATATTCCCCAATCATCGTGAGGTTTGAAGGTGGTTATTGGCATCCAAACCAAAATAAGAATGAGAGAGATAACATTCATCTGTGGAGATACCAATTCATGATTGGGAGCAAACATAATGTTAACTGAATATCATATGTGGATTTTGAAGACTTCCGCACTAATATTGCCCAAAGGATCAAAGAATTTTTCATTCCAACGCATGGTGTTGTACATTCCTGTCAGTGATATTGGTGTTTATTTTTTGGGGGAGAGATGTGCTAGACAGTTAGTTGGTCGAGTCGGAGAGCTACATAAACCTCCACATATATATCTACCGTGCAAGGGTCGAAATACATAGAACTTAAGAGAAAATGGTTGACAAGGTATGAGACTAAATTCACCTCTTGTAACGAAGACCAATACGACCAACAACACAACAATATTACACAATTACTATGGCATGGATTTTGTCGTAATAGGTAAAGCATTACCAAAATTGGATGTTCCACCACATGCGCCACCAGTGATTCTAACTTTCACCAGTTGTCCTACAGCAGGAGCTTCATCTTCATCGACCCCTTCAAGACGAAGAAGTAGATCTTCTTTATCATTGGCAATCTCTGATTTGCCAGTTTTGAGTTGGGAGCTAGAGACTATTGATCTTGACGGAGAGCGCGTTATACGCTTCCATTGTCTCACAAGGTCGACCTTCCTAATTCTTATACAGGCACGTCTGCAACTCAAAAATAATTTACCAAACAATTGAATCAAATGGAGTTAAGAGATATTGAAACCAGACGTATATACCTAAAATATATAGTTGCACAAATTTGGGGAAATCATGAACTTCGGTCCTAATTTTCTCGGCGCACAACAACTCCATATTCACAAGAATTAGTGCTAGAAACACAAGTACCTCTTGGGAAACAAACTCCATATCGTCCAGTGCAGCGTTCTCAAATTCGTCCAGTGCAACAATCTACGTATCGTCAGGTCAGTCTAAAAACTCCACAAGGTTATCAAGATTATAGGAGATCATTAAACTTCGATGGATTTCCAATCGATTCTTTATGTCTATGGTTTAGAAATCATAGTGGAGGCCATGATGTTGAAGGGTCTCAAGCTGCAGGATCATATCAAGGATTTGGGAGTTTGATGCAGTAGGTAACGTAGTACAAGAACTAGAGTGGAGCCGTAGACTTAAAATTATGCTTTACTTTGATATTTGTAAACTGAAGTTAGAATTAGTTAATCTATTTATGCAATCGTCACATGTAATCAATACTAATTTATCCAGAAAGTAAATTAAAACTTAATTTGAGACGTTCATTTGCTTAAAATTTAAAACAACTATATCAATCTCTTGCTCGAGTAGTATGTCTACTTTTCAATACCCAAAACGAGATACCAAAAAATCCTTTAAGATTGCATAATGAGCTTCATAAGTAAAAATTCGCCTTATCCAGCATCAACATTTGTCTCACCCTAAATCGATGATGATTAACAAGCCGAACCAAAGCTATAGATTCTCGAACTTCTTTTTTTATATCCTCAATTCGACAAAACAACCCAGCCACATACGGTTATTGGGGTTACCAGCTGTTTATGGGTAAAAATCGTTTCTGCTGATTTCGGTAATTGCGGTAGGTGAGTGAGAAACTGGTTCAAACCCTAAATAAATGTGCTGCGCGTGAGCACTTTGTAGATTCGAGAGATCAATATGTACAAGTCCGGCCTAAACCAAGAAATGGCCGTTCCAGACTTGCTTCGGTCACAAAGTGGAGGAGAAGGGTTGATTTGGGGAGGGAAGCAAAGAAAGGTGTTGAGACCAGAGTAATTCTGGGAGAGTAGTATCTCGACTTGTATCAGAAAGTGAAAGCTTGGGAAGCTTGCAAGAGATGAAAGCTTTTGGGAGAGCTTGCAAAATTGCCTTTCTGAGAGTGTAGTGTTTTTCTCCTGACCGAGACTTGTTTTCTGGTGGAAATAGGTAAGACCTATTTATACAAGTCGAGATTGAAACGTACCCTGGCCTCATGAAGGAAGAGAGTAAATGGTGAAATAATGGGAGAAGGTGGTAACCGCATGGTTTAATGGTGAAAAAACGTTTTCACCATTATTTCCTCTTTTATTTGACCGCTTTATTCCTTTTCACGCTTTCTTAATGTGAGCGTAGTGTACGCCGCATCTTTGTGACCGCCAAACCAAAACCCTAAAGAAGCATCCCCGGTTTGTGTCGATGTCTCGAGTGTTGGTTGCATCTTGAGTGCAAGTGGCGCTGCTAGTGGCGCGTGTGGCATGTGCCAATGGCATGTGCGGAATGCCTTGGTGGTAGGTTGCACGGTTTGCAAGTTAGGTTACCAGCGTGTGTGTTTGGCATGTGCCAATGGCATGTGCGGAATGCCTTGGTGGTAGGTTGCACGGTTTGCAAGTTAGGCTATCAGGGTGTGTGTTTAGCATGTGCCAAAGGCATAGCGGCTTAGAAATATGGCTTGCGACACGTGTTGGCATGTGCCAATGGCACGTGCGACCATGTTGACCTAGTTGCAAGTCTTGCAAACCTAGGGCGCTATGTTGGGCATGGGCCAAAGGCATAGCGGCTTGGAAATATGGCTTGCGACACGTGTTGGCATGTGCCAATGGCACGTGCGGCCATGTTGACTAGTTGCAAGTCTTGCAAACCTAGGGCGCTATATTTGGCGTGGGCCAAAGGCATAGCGGCTTGGAAATATGGCTTGCGGCACGTGTTGGCATGTGCCAATGGCACGTGCGGCCATGTTGACCCGATTGCAAGTCTTGCAAACCTAGGGCGCTATGTTGGGCGTGGGCCAAAGGCATAGCGGCTCGAAATATGGCTTGCGGCACGTGTTGGCATGTGCCAATGGCACGTGCGGCCATGTTGACCTGGTTGCAAGTCTTGCAAACCTAGGGCGCTATGTTGGGCGTGGGCCAAAGGCATAGCGGCTTAGAAATATGGCTTGTGGCACGTGTTGGCATGTGCCAATGGCACGTGGCATGTGCCATGTTGACCTAGTTGCAAGTCTTGCAAACCTAGGGCGCTATGTTGGGCGTGGGCCAAAGGCATAGCGGCTTGGAAATATGGCTTGCGACACGTGTTGGCATGTGCCATTGGCACGTACTGCCATGTTGACCTAGTTGCAAGTCTTGCAAGCCTAGGGCGCTATATTTGGCGTGAGCCAAAGGCATAGCGGCTTGGAAATATGGCTTGCGGCACGTGTTGGCATGTGCGGCCATGTTGACCTAGTTGCAAGTCTTGCAAACCTAGGGTGCTATGTTGGGCGTGGGCCAAAGGCATAGCGGCTTGGAAATATGGCTTGCGACACGTGTTGGCATATGGTACGTGCGGCCATGTTGACCTAGTTGCAAGTCTTGCAAACCTAGGGCGCTATGTTGGGCGTGGGCCAAAGGCATAGCGGCTTGGAAATATGGCTTGCGACACGTGTTGGCATGTGCCAATGGCACGTACGGCCATGTTGACCTAGTTGCAAGTCTTGCAAACCTAGGGCGCTATGTTGGGCGTGGGCCAAAGGCATAGCGGCTTAGAAATATGGCTTGCGGCACGTGTTGGCATGTGCCAATGGCACGTACGACCATCTTGACCTAGTTGCAAGTCTTGCAAGCCTAGGGCGCTATATTTGGCGTGGGCCAAAGGTATAGCGGCTTGGAAATTTTGCATTGTTGCCATGGTGCGCAGGGTGCGGCTTGGTTTGGCATTGTTGCCGGTGGTGCGCAGTGGTGCGGCTTGGTTTGGCATTGTTGCCGTGGTGCGCAAGATGCGGCTTGGTTTGGCATTGTTGCCATGGTGCGCAGGGTGCGGCTTGGTTTGGCATTGTTGCTGAGTGTGGCGCAGATGCGGCTTGGTTTGGCATTGTTGCCATGGTGCGCAGGGGTGCGGCTTGGTTTGGCATTGTTGCCGTGGTGCGCAGATATGCGGCTTGGTTTGGCATTGTTGCCATGGTGCGCGAAGATGCGGCTTGGTTTGGCATTGTTGCCATGGTGCGCAGGGTGCGGCTTGGTTTGGCATTGTTGCCGTGGTGCGCAGTATGCGGCTTGGTTTGGCATTGTTGCCATGGTGCGCAGGGTGCGGCTTGGTTTGGCATTGTTGCCATGGTGCGCAGTATGCGGCTTGGTTTTGGAATTAGGGTTCTGTGTTGAAAACCCTAATCTGGTATTTTGAAAAAATACCCCTATTAATTGTTTACACCTGAGTTAAATACTCTTAGTTAATGTGTTGCGGGTAACACTAGGTCATGGTTTTTTACGATTTTATCCTTTGTCTAAAAACCACCATCAACATTAAGTCCCCTGCTTAGCTCGGAACAGGGGCTTTGTTGCGAGGTAATCATAAGATGGTGACAAACTATAATCAGCAAACCGTAAAGAAAATTGAAGGAGGCTTGTCTGACCTTTTATAAATAGGATTTGGAATTCTTGCCTCTGGTAGTTTTGCACAAATCGGGAGGTCGGGCTTTGTTGGTGGGCCTGGTGCAGCTTGGGCGACGTTGGGAAGTTGGCGTGGATTGGGAAACTGAGTGTGCTAGCTGGTGGGACCGGCGCAAAGTGTAGAAACCGTGCGTGCTTGCAGGTCGGCGCAATTGGCGGGGCCGGTGCAGCTTGGGCGACGTTGGGAAGTTGGCGTGAGTTGGGAAACCGAGCGTGCTAGCTGGTGGGACCGGCGCAAGGTAGGGAAGCTGTGCGTGCTTGCTGACGTGACTTGATGGGATCGGTGTGAACAAGGAGGGAGTAGGTGTTTCTACATATAGCAAAGTTTCCTTATTTTGCGTTTCCTTCACGCGCGGCTTCGATTAGGGCATCGTTCATGCCAAAAAATCTGGAAGCGTTATGTCCCTCATTGTTTCCTTTCCTTTTTAAAGGTTCTCAGTATTCAAACCCAACGCAATCGCATCATCTCCTCGTTTGAGAAAAGGTTCTTCTTGTTGAATTTCTCTCGGTATGTTTTCTTCTTCTTTGGCGTGACTGTCGTACACTTTACCGCCGCTTGTTGTATAAATGGAAAATTTCTCTTTTGTGCAGAGATATCCTGTTGGAGCATGCGTCACTGTTATCGACGAGGATGACCTAGTCGTTTCCCTTCCTTCGAATCCGTCCTTGTTGACTGCTGCAGACTTGGAGGACGCTGATTTAGGCTCTATCTTACGAAATGGGATGCAATGAGAAGTCCCCGGTCATACTTCGGTTTGATATGATGGAATGGATGAATACGTGAATTAACCTTCCGTACTCTTCCGGATGTGACACCGGGATGCTCAAATTACATGATGACATATTCGGATAGTGCAGCTCGGGATCCTCCGCGGCCTCGTAAAGTGTTGAAGGAGTCTTCTAGACAGAGAGGTGATGATGTTCTTGCGCCGCACCCTTGAAGAGTATAGGACCTTGTTGTGGGTATGGATTTTTGGTGGACTGTTCTTCGTAGCTTTGACAAAGTGAAGGGATCCGTGTATATCTTCGTTCTCAAGTATGGTTTACGTGTTTCCATCTTTGTAGTAATTGCTGCTGCGGTGAAGCTCTGGATGGTATCAACGAATGAGGGGCAACAATTCTTGGTAGGAGATGTAATCAGGAGAAACTACATTGTCGTGGTAACAAAGTAGGTTGGCTGATATTCTATGGGCTTCCGTGGGAGTAAAAGGATTGGCTGGATGCGTAAGCGAGCAAACTGGTCCATGATTACGAGTTTTGGCGAGATGGATTAAAAGGTGTCCATGACTACGAAGATTGGCTGGCCGTGGCTATGTTCCTTGATATGGGGAGTGTGGCGCACGACCCTTTGCGAGAAGGAGTGGTGTTGAAGCGAACGTTGAAGCGAAGCGGCTAGCCGGAGAACGTTTATGCGTAGTTACTTATGGAGAGAACGTTGAAACGACATCTTGCAACTCTCAGAGCCTTGACGGCTACCATTTTGAAGTCGGAGGTCGCGTCACGTTCTGTCAAACTCGACATCCCTCAAGAGAACAGAGGTTAGGAGTCCCCAGTTACATCCGTCGATCGTGCTTTCTAAGAGAGGTTGGGGTTTGGGAACGGCTTCCCTGGCTAGAAATTCCTGCTTTCCTGATGTAGTGCGGTTGAGGGGTGCAAATATGCCTTGACGCTACGCCTCGGAGAAATATAGAATCTCACATAACTGTTTCATCATAGACTGTACGACTTTGTGGGCGAAGTTCCCATTATGCGGGTCCTAATGGAAGAAGGGTCTCCGTGAACTCAGGAGAGTTGTTGATTTCCTTTGCTTTAGATTTTAGAGAAGTCCTTCCTGATCTTCACATGTGACGAAATTGGATTGCTTATCCCCTTCTACTGGGCGTTCAAGAGCAACGCGGGCCTCTTCATCTATAACACGCGTCCCGTCAAGTATCTTTCGTCTTTTCATCGAATCAACGGTGCTAAAGGAGGTCGGATTCTTCCGGATCTTCCAAAGATCTTGCCCCGATGGTGGAGTAGCGTCTCCGGTGACGGTTGGAGCTTCCATGCTTGAAGAACCGTTGGGGTGAAGGAAGTGGCTGCAGTTCCCCGTGATCGTAAGTGTATCGTGCAGAGATGACACGGTTTTGATCACGAAGTGCTTGAGCTATGGCGCTGTTTCGAAGGGCGAGGATGGTGCCGGAAGGGCGCAAGATGTTAGCGCTGGAAGGATGCAAACTGTTAGCACAAAGTGTGGTACTGTGGCTGGCATGCGCGTGCGGCATGTGTGCCTGGTAAGCGCGTCTGGCAAGCGCGTCTGGCAAGCGCTCGGAAAGCGCGCGCATGCGCATGCGCTCCGGCAAGCGCATCGTAAGCGCATCCGGGAAACGCGTCTGCGTAGGCGACCGGATCGTCTTGGAATGGGCGCTGACTTGGATTTCGGTATGGTGTGGACCATTGGCTTGGCACGGTCTTTGGCTAAGTATGAGGCGTTGTACACCAAAATCGGGAGAAGTACGGACATATGGCCACAACCAAGAAGGTCACTAGTCGATTTGCGCTGGTTAAGCGTGTGGAAGAGGCTTTATCTTCCATCGAGGACATGCGTGAGGTGACTGGTCACACCGTTTCAAGAAGACGTTATTGCCGATCGGGAGCACCAACACGACGTGTGCGTAGAAAAGGAGTTCAACACTTCGTGGTTTGTCGAAGGCCTTTTGAGATCCAAAAGTTGAAAGATGCAAAGCAATCGAAAGCCTTTCCGTGAGGAGATTGCACGACGAGGAGGTAGAACTCGAAAAGCTTTCCAAGATGTTGACTATGAAGAGAGCGGCTCTTGAAGATGCAAAGTTGACTTTCTCCAAGAAGAACAGACCTCTGTTGGATGATTTTCCTTGAATGTTTCTGTTAAACTTTCATTTAGGTTCTTTTTCTCTTTTTTTTTTTTGAATGACATACCGGATGTCTGGTTCAAAGTTTGACCGGTTTTGGTAGACATTTGGTAACTTTTGAGGATATTAGATTATTTAGGATGAATGGTTTTGATAATATGACTCGATTATGTTTTGGGAAAGGAATATTGCTTTTATGAAAGTGTGTGCTAGCAATAGGCACAATACTCGGTAGTATAATGGTTTTACTAAAAACCTAAAACAAATCGTATATCTTGCGTAGTCCGAATTTACTCACTTCATAGGTTTTTGCGAACATGCCCCTCTTCATGTAAAAAGGAGGTTTTCTTTGGTAGCCTCGCCAGTTAGTCCCCGATTGTCGGGTAGCGTATTCAACGAGTCCCCAGTTTTCTCGTATAGTTTTTGCAACTGGTAACCGGGTCGTCTGGCAGTTGAGTCGGACTGAGTCGCAAGTCCCCAATCGCTGGTAGCATCTTCAACGAGTCCCCAGTTTTCTCGTGTAGTTTTTGCAACCGGTAACCGGTCGTCTGGTAGTTGAGTCGGATCGAGTCGCCTTCCCCTACCATCTTGACATCTGGGTCGAAGAACGAGATCGACAGTCTGACATTGTAGCCGATAGATCAATCCTCCCGCTGTGGTCGCCAATTGTTTATGGGTAAAAATCGTTTCTGCTGATTTCGGTAATTGCGGTAGGTGAGTGAGAAACTGGTTGAAACCCTAAACAAATGTGCTGCACGTGAGCACTTTGTAGATTCGAGAGATCAATCTGTACAAGTCCGGCCTAAACCAAGAAATGGCCGTTCCAGACTTGCTTCGGTCACAAAGTGGAGACCAGAGTAATTCTGGGAGAGTAGTATCTCGACTTGTATCAGAAAGTGAAAGCTTGGGAAGCTTGCAAGAGATGAAAGCTTTTGGGAGAGCTTGCAAAATTGCCTTTCTGAGAGTGTAGTGTTTTTCTCCTGACCGAGACTTGTTTTCTGGTGGAAATAGGTAAGACCTATTTATACAAGTCGAGATTGAAACGTACCCTGGCCTCATGAAGGAAGAGAGTAAAGGGTGAAATAATGGGAGGAGGTGGTAACCGCATGGTTTAATGGGCGAAAACGTTTTTCACCATTATTTCCTCTTTTATTTGGCCGCTTTATTCCTTTTCACGCTTTCTTAATGTGAGCGTAGTGTACGCCGCATCTTTGTGACCGCAAACCAAAACCCTAAAGAAGCATCCCCGTTTGTGTCGATGTCTCGAGTGTTGGTTGCATCTTGAGTGCAAGTGGCGCTGCTAGTGGCGCGTGTGGCATGTGCCAATGGCATGTGCGGAATGCCTTGGTGGTAGGTTGCACGGTTTGCAAGTTAGGTTACCGCGTGTGTGTTTGGCATGTGCCAATGGCATGTGCGGAATGCCTTGGTGGTAGGTTGCACGGTTTGCAAGTTAGGCTATCAGCGTGTGTGTTTGCCATGTGCCAAAGGCATAGCGGCTTGGAAATATGGCTTGCGACACGTGTTGGCATGTGCCAATGGCACGTGCGGCCATGTTGACCTAGTTGCAAGTCTTGCAAACCTAGGGCGCTATGTTGCAAACCTAGGGCGCTATGTTGGGCGTGGGGCCAAAGGCATGGCTTGCGCTTGGAAATATGGCTTCAAGTCGACACGTGTTGGCATGTGCCAATGGCACGTGCGGCCATGTTGACTAGTTGCAAGTCTTGCAAACCTAGGGCGCTTATATTTGGCGTGGGCCAAAGGCATAGCGGCTTGGAAATATGGCTTGCGGCACGTGTTGGCATGTGCCAATGGCACGTGCAATGGGCCATGTTGACCTGCAAGTTGCAAGTCTTGCCAAAACCTAGGGCGCTATGTTGGCGTGGGCCAAAGGCATAGGCGGCTTGGAAATATGGCAATTGCGGCACGTGTTGGCATGTGCCAATGGCACGTGTTGGCATGTGCCAATCTTGCCATGTTGACCTAGTTGCAAGTCTTGCAAAACTAGGGCGCTATGTTGGGCGTGGGCCAAAGGTATAGCGGCTTGAAATTTGGCATTGTTGCCATGGTGCGCAGTGCTTGTTTGGCTTGGTTTGGCATTGTTGCCGTGCGGTGGCGCAGAGATGCTTGGTTTGGGCTTGGTTTGGCATTGTTGCCATGGTGCTTGGTTTGGCAGATGCGGCTTGGTTTGGCATTGTTGCCATGGTGCGGCTTGGCGCCGGTGGTGCGGTTTGGTTTGGCATTGTTGCTGGTGCGCTTGGTTTGGCAGATGCGGATTGGTTTGGCATTGTTGCCATGGTGCGCAGTTTGGTGCGGCAGGTGCGGCTTGGTTTTGGTTTGGCATTGTTGCCATGGTGCGCAGAGATGCGGCTTAGTTTTGGAATTAGGTTGCGCAAAGGGCGGCTTTTGGTTTGGCATTGTTGTTGAAAATGCGGCTTGGTTTGGCATTCCTAACTGTATTTTGAAAAAATACCCCTATTAATTGTTTACACTGAAAACCCTAAGTTAAATGCTCTTAGTTAATGTGTTGTTAATGGTAACACTAGGTCATGGTTTTTTACGATTTTATCCTTTGTCTAAAAACCACCATCAACACCAGCACCATTGCAGAAGTTTTCATAGATTCTATGAATATAACTCATACTCAATTACCCATTTGGACCTCATTTTGTACTCTTAGTCGGATATAAAGCTACATACTTTCGACAAAGCGACAAATCTTCGTCTATCGTAAATTATGCGAGATTAATATACGGTTGAGCCATTACTCAGAAAAATTTGTGGGTGTTAGAGGAGAATGTGGTGTTGGAGTTCAATTCGATTCAATTTACAGGAATGAACTGGTAGCTATTGGATGGATTAGCCGTTGCCAGCTCAAGACCGAAACTCGGCTCATTTTGGCCCGATCGGTTTTGTTTGCTCCGGTCATCCCAAATTGATTCGTTTGACTCAACCTGAGGCGAGCCTGTTTGCACATCCAATTGGAGTTGCTCTTAAATAAAAGATTCAATTCGGTTGCTCTTAAAAGCTACATTGGGCAATTCGGTTGCTCTTAAAAGCTACATTGGGGATACAGTAAAAACTTGCCCCCCCAAAAGTAAAGGCATTCACTTTTCACGTGGGTTACCATGAGCCACATAGAGCTCGCTCGACTAGAGGAAGTGGGGTCGAAACCGTTGAATTTAATGTATTTTCTGCATAGGTCAGTCGGTCAAACTGTGAAAAGGCTGCAGGCCTGCAGCAAATAAAGGGACAGGTCGGACGTGATTTCAATGGGTCAAAGTTTGGGGAAATGGGGTCTCCATTTTTTACTTTTTATCTCTCTCCTCTCAAAATAGTCCTTCCCCAAGTCCAATAGAGTCAAAATCACAAATGAAGAAGAAGACTGAAAAATCTGAAACCTAAAAATTCAATTCAGGGTTTTTCATTTACCCAAATCTTCTTCTACTTGTTCAATTGATCATTTCAATTTTGTTTTAATCCAAGTTATTATTGATTCTTAAGGAATGGTGATTAAAGCGGCGGCGAATCAACAAAATTGGGGGAAAAAACAAGAGAGGTTTATAAATGGAGGAGGCTGTTCATCTGTATCCGGTGGTGGCGTCGCTGCTGCTGGTGGTGGAGGTGGTGGGAAATCAATGTCAACAACAAGTGGAAGTGTGGGTTCTTCTCCGTCCAGTAAAACCTTGAATAGGTTACATCATCTTGATATTCAAGCTTCGGCTGCTGATGATGCGGGAGGATCTCCGGGGAAGATGAAGAAGAAAAGGACTGCGCAAACACGGGCAGTAGGAGGAGGTGATAACAAGGCTGGTGGTGGTAGAGGACTGCGTCAATTCAGCATCAAAGTGTGCGAAAAAGTGGAAGCTAAAGGTAGAACTACTTACAACGAGGTTGCGGATGAGCTTGTAGCTGAATTTTCAACATCAACACCTGACAATCCACACAATTTTGAAGAGAAAAATATACGACGGAGAGTGTATGATGCACTGAATGTTCTCATGGCGATGGATATCATTGTTAAAGACGAAAACAAAGAGATAATTTGGAGGGGACTGCCTCGTGCTGGCGCTGCTGATGAGCTGAAGGCTGAACGCCTTGGGCTGGGAAATAGAATTGCAAACAAGGCTGCACACTTGCAAGAGCTTGAGGAGCAGTTTGCAGGTCTTCAGAATTTGATACAGCGGAATGAGCAATTGTGTTGTTCAGGGGGGAATGCTGCTGCTGCTGCAACTAAAGGGGGTGTGCCGTTGCCTTTTATTCTGGTGCAGACGCGTCCACATGCGACTGTTGAGGTGGAGATATCAGAGGATATGCAGTTGGTGCATTTCGATTTTAATGCCACTCCTTTTGAGCTACATGATGATAGCTTTGTTCTTAAGTCGATGGGATTGTGCGACAGTTCTCCGGAGAAGAATGAGATTTGCACTCAAGAATCTGCTTCCAACGGAGGTGAAGGTTCCAATATTGGCACATCTAGAACGCCACAGGTAAACTGCCAAATTCCCCCTGTTGCCAGGAATGCTAATATAACCATGCCTAGCATGAACAAATGTAATTTCCAGTAAGCAAATTTCATCTTGGTATTGGTGGCAGGTGTAGTTTTTCTAGCCATTTTGTGCATTTTGTAAAGTAATTTGGCGAAAAATGGTGATGAACTGCAATTTGGCTACCTCTAAATAGATAGCTATTAACCAGTTGAGAAACGGGCATAACCATATGGCGGATCTTTTTATTTTTATTAAGGTGATCGAATCTTCTGTTTTAGCGGTTTGGAAATTCAACGCACTGACACTATAAGAGCTTGCTAGCAACAATGTGCACCTTTCATCTAGAGACTAGATTAGTAGAGTGCAACAGGGAAATGTCTGAATTCGCATTCGGGTCTTTGTAAGAAAGATTGGCCGGCCAGTTAAACATGAACAAGGGAAAACTAGGCTTGGCACATTCTAGAGACTAGATTAATGGCACTAAAACTAGCTTAGGCCAGTTAAAAATTCGCATTCATCTAGAGACTAGATTAATGGCACTAAAACTAGCTACAATCTGATACATGAAACCCGGCAAGTCCCAAGTGGATTCCCAAGACTAAAAAAAGACAAGATAGATAACCTCCTGTGACTAATTCCATGCCCCAAGTAGCCAATATAGAGATGTGCACAACAATGAGATTAGCAACAGATAGTGAAACCTTTTACTACTAAAATTCCCAGTATTTCATTACAACCCATGATACAAACAAGATTAGAATTAAACTGTGCTAAAACTGAAAAAAGAAAACATAAAAACCCACCAGCAACAGATGATCAAGGAAGCCAAGGAGGAGAGCCACCACAAACGACTTAATCCTCTCTCTCGGATAACGGGTGTTTCCCCTCTGGTATGTTTCTTACTTGTTGATCGATTGGTAGAGTCGCATCCTCTGCTTCCAGCCTAAAAGCATCAGCTTGTTGATCGACTGCAGCATCCTCTCCAATATGTTTCTTACTTCTTGGTCGATGGTCAGAGCTCGTTGATTGACTGCAGCAGCTCGTTGTCTGGTTTCAGCAGTTCGTTGTTCAATCGCAACAGCTTGTTGTTCGAGTGCAGCATTTCGTTGTCTGGAGCAGTTCGTTTTTCAATTGCAGCAGTTTGTTGTTCAATTGCAGCAGTTCGTTGTTGGGTTTCAGCAATTTGTTGTTGGCTCTCTTTGCTTAGTTGGAGAGCCTCCAGTTGTAATTCTAATTCTTCCTTCTGGAACCGTAGCTCACTCAATCTGTTATGGTTATCCATACGGGTAAATGCGATTCCCAATCGTCGGTTAGCCTGCGTATACACAAAGAATCAATCTGTAAGTCAGGGATCAACCAATTAACAAGCTGTGTAAAAATCAAAATCCTGACAAGAATCAAACAACACACTATTTTTTGGAAAAGTTAAAATTTCTTGAACTTCCATTTTTGGATTAACATGATTACAACAAAAATGAATTCAAAATTTGGATTCTCATACTTTTTTCTTTCTGATACGAAGTTGTGATTTCATACTTTTGAGGATCTTTTGGGAGTAAGAAGCAAAGCTGAGCTTTTGAGGGGTTTGTGGTGTGGAATCTGTGGATTGAGGTTTCGCAAAGTGCTAAAGCCTGGCTTTAAAGGGGTGGAGAAGGAAACTTCATGGGTACGAGTGAAGGAAGTGTGCAGGAGAAAGTTGCTGCAGTGAAAAGGGAAATGTGCAGGAGACAGTTGCGCCAGTAAATAGGGAAGTGTATATAGGAAGTTTGCTGAAAGGAGAGTGCAATTAGTAGACAAATATGTCACCCAGATTAGCGCGTTTGGATGCACACTCAAAAGTTACTTTTCGACTTCTCGAAATCAAAAAGTCAGAAGTCAGTTTGGCAATAATATTTCAGAACGACTTCTAGAAGCAGAAAAGTCAGCATTTTGTGAAGCAAAATATTTTTGCTTCTGACTTCTGCTTCTACGCGCTATTAAGCAGTTTAGAATGAGATAAACGAGTACCTTGAATCGTAGCTTCGAGGTATGAATAGTAAGAAAATGTCTGGGCTTACCAAGCTAGGACACAGACAAAATGAGGCCCAATATCCCATATGTATACCTTGGAAATGGCTTGCCCATCACCCAATATCGCAGGAATGATTTTCTGAGGACGATAAATTTTTTGAAGGGGGCTATTCTTTTATTTTTGGTAGGTCGTTAAGAAGTAAAGATTCGACACCCATTATCCATGTATTTTAATGGCCAAGATATTTTTATATTGGAGGATTATCTATCTTTTTACTTTTTTTTTTTTAAATTAGTTTCGATAAATGTTTACTCAATTGACACGTACAAAAAAAATGTCCGGTTAGGAGAACAAAATCGACACACAACCGAACTCAGTATATAGGTTTTCAAAGAAAAGTTTGATTAGGAAAAGAATTTGCGACGTAATGGAACTAAATACATAAGTTTTTATAGAAAAGTTCGGTTATGAGATAAAATTGCTACGTAACCGACTCAACACATAGGTTTTCAAAGAAAGTTCAATTAGGAGGAAAAAAAATCGACTTGACCGAACTCAACATTTGTTCTTACAGACTAAAGTTCGGTTAAGTAAAGAAAAATTACGACTTAACCGAGCACAACAATTGGTGTTATATACAAAAGATCGCCTATGAAGAACAAATTGAGGTTCGGCTAGAAAAAAAAAACCTAGCTGAACCGTACCTCATAAAAAAAAAATTAAAAAAAAAAAGTTAAATGAAAAAATATTTAAAATAAAGCATAAAAATATAATTGAACAATAAAAACTAAAAGAGGTGGCTTTGGGTTTTCTATCGGATGTTGGTTCAGCTTGAAAACCTGCAGACATCCTTGTTTATGATTGGGACAATAGGTGTGATGTGTGCTTGGACGTAACTGGTGTATCATCTTTTACGGAAGGGGACATCCGTGCTTTCAAGCCTGGCCAAGCAATTAGCAAAAGATCTTTTTTCTCGTAAAAACACTAATTAATATCTTGAGAAATGGAGGGCTCAGGGTTACGGTTGGCACTCTTGCTTTTACTACTTTGGATGAGCTCGGTAGTGAGTAGTGAAAACGTCGATTTTCTGAAGATGATGCGTAACTACATGGCTAGTCATGATGCGAAAGTTAGGGTGGGGATTTTCTTTTCCACATGTTGGGGGTTGTGATTCAAAGGGAGTTGGTTCTCAACTTGTAGCTAGACTTCCAACCAATTTCTTGTAATTCTTTTATTTATTTATTTTGTTTTTATTTGAGAATCTCAGTTAGATTAAAAAACTAGTAAATGGAAATTAAATAAAAGAATATCTTAATAAAATAAAAAGTTTGTTAAGTAAAGGGACAATTTTGTCATTTGCTCTTACTAGGACATCCCTTATCCCTAAACAATAGCTGGCTTAATAACTTAGTGGTCCCAAAAAAATCATTCAATCGGAAGACTCCACTCATTATTCCAACTCTAGCTAATTTTGTCAGTAAATCAGGTACCTTGTTCATCTCCTTTGGCACATGGATAAATTGCCAGGAGCTAAAATTTATAAAAATACGATTCATTGAACGCCCCCTGCAAAATTGCAAATAGTTAAACCGATGCCATCAATTTCAATAAAATCATGGTATGAGCCATCAGAGTTTATAATAAAAAGGCCCCTAATTAAGAGAAGGAAACCAATGAGCATTGCACATGTTCTGTCTTGTCACAGGTCTAATAGCAGTGGCATTCCTGGCGTTTTGTTTATCCATGTATTTCCTGCATCTCTTATTACTTTCTGGTGAGATATCACTTCCTTGGAAGATTTTTTCAAATCTTCTAGTCGAAAGACACCAGGACCAAAGTAGTTAATATTGTGTATCGGTATCGCATCGGTCGGGTCAGATACACCTATACAAAAGATTATATCGGTTTTTATTGGTGATACATCATTAAGACCTAGAAATATAAATATTTATAAGTGTTTCAATCTAAAAAATTTGGTTCCATATGATGCATTAATTTTCAATATCAAAAGCCTCGCAGTATAACTTTTTAGTCACATTCCATCATCATTAAGAAAAATGAAATAGTTGGAAATTTCTTTGCTGAATCGGATTGAGTTTTCAAGGGTATAGAGGAAGAATATGATTCGGATAAAGAAGTCTGTTTACAATTTTTTGTATCTAAAGAATTTATTCTACCAAAATACCCTTGTCGATATTATCAGTGTATCGGTGAACCCGATATATCGATTTGAACTGGACGATACAATCGATTTTATCGTTCAATCCTTGTATCACCGATATCGTACATTTTTTTTTTCAGATACACGATAAAAACAGATAATACTGGCCGATACAAACGATATTGACTACCTTGACCAGGACACAATAACTTTATTTACTAAGTATTTCTCTTCTATTTATTTCCTAAAAATTTCATCTGAGTTTGTTCATTATGTTTATGTTGTTGACATTTGTTGCCTAGTTAAAGTATTATGTATAAATTCCCTAATATTATTATATATAAAAATAAATTAGGAATGTTATTATTAAATAAAATTGATAAGTTTTATTACTAGTAGTTGATGGGGTTATTAAAAGTTTGTGTCATTGTGTATATTTGAGTTAAAACTAAAGATCATGGTAACGATAATGAGATCTTAAGTCATTTTTCTTAATTCTATCATTATATTTTTTCAAGATTAGTTATAAAATAAATCTATAGGATCACATGTATTCAAGCAGTCGTATGCTGGCACGGATGCAGATGTCAAAATTGAAATCCGTTATATATTGGATTGGATGTGAATGAGGCGAAAATCAGACCAATCCAGGACATGTTCCTAACTTGTTGTTTTAGACTATACGTATCTTTGTCGGTATGTAATAACATAAGGTCCTTAATGTATCAATGTCCTAAGAAGACGATGACATTTTAAGTTTCAATTGTTAACTGAAATTAAAAGTTGTTGGGTGCAATACTGGTTGGTTTTAGCAAAGTCTTAAATTAGCTTAAGCATTTTGGTTGAGTTTGAAAAAGAAAATGAAAAAAGTATGGAAACTTACGGAAATTGTCTTTTCTTTTCTACATAAAATATGTACTTCAACTTATATTGAATTGTGATTTCTTTTAAGTCAAACATTAAAAGTCTAACTTAACAACAACAAAAAAATCACGAACATAATAACATTTAAAGGTAAATTAATAATTATCCACATCGGGATCATTCTTGAATGTTAATCGGATGTAATCAACCAAACAGTATACAAATATTAAATTGAACTGATATCAAACACCAAATTACAACAAAGGAATCAAATTAAATAATCAATTGAAGAAGACATATACGTAGAGACATTACCTCAATTTCTATGTCTAATACTAGAACCTGATAAACGAATTCAATCCAGTAACTACTCCGAGCAACTGAAATAAGTAAACGGTTCCAATAAAGGTCACTTTATGCACCTCCTCATGCACCACATAATTATTAGCATCCATGTTGTTTGGGTTCAAATTTCTTACTAGACAATCACCAGAGAATAGCAAGCCGGTTCTGTTGATAGTAGTGACACATGTGGTACCTTGCCTCACGAATCTTGGATCTGATCTTAGTTTTTGAAACCAGTAATGGGTATCATCCCCTTGTTACTTTCCTCATAATTTCAAAATCGTTTGATCATCATTTCGACCAACTTCTCTCTCTCTCTCTCATTAAGTTATCATCTTGATTAGGAGATGAAGATGATGATAATCAGGCCCTAGAATCTTACCCCTGAGAATTGAAATTCCCAGGTCTGATACCATGGATAAATCGCTAATATCTACATTGTGAAAGGATGGATTGAATTCAAAAAAGTTGAGATTATAGACACGAGTTTATATACTCACTCAATCCTCTTGTTTCTCGCAGACACACTCACGTGTGATTAGAACGTTTACATGATAGGATTCACACACTCACCTGACACGGTTACACAACATAATACCTCACACTAAGTTTCACCCATCTTATCTTTGATGCGGGTTTGATCAGGATTGTTGAATTCTAAGTTCGCAATTAACTTCTTTTCATTTTATTGTGTAATATATATATTGATCAATAAATGCTCCTAACGTGTTAATAAATATGATCAATAAATGCTCCTAACGTGTTTGAAGGAAAAAAATATATTTATTAATATATATGTGTAACCAAGTTTTCACTTATAAACATTGAAAAAAGTTTTGTTAATACATAAAAATTTGTTAAATTTTGTCAATAAAAGTTTGTTCTCGTATTGCACAATAAATAAGAAAACCCTCATCTTTAGGGTTGTTCATGGTCGGTTTTGGTTCGGTTTCTAGCCAAACAAAAACCGAAATCAATACTATTGGTTCCTAAAAATCTAAACCAAACCAATCCATTAACCATTGGTTCGGTTTCCAAATGGTTCCAGTTGGTTTCGGTTTGTCCCAGTGATTTTTGGTTAACCAATAATTATGTCAAACCAAAAAAAAAAAAACACAAATTTACAGATAAAAAAATCGTAGTTGCCGATAGTATTGGTTTACACAAATTTACCGACAAAAATAAAATAAAAAAAATATCAAGAATAGTTAAAGCTTACTCTAAATCTAAAGATCAAAAGAAGATATATAATATATATTAATTTAGTTATTGACAAATAAAAAAGAAGGAAGACCGGAAGAAAAAAGTCGAGTAGAAGCAGCTGTAGTTGGGGGTGGATAAGGGAGGCGACTGAGAGAAGGAGAAAGAGAAAGAGAGAGAGAGAGTATCATAATGAAATATTAGATTTAGGGTTTCAATTTATCCTCTAAATTAATGGGTAGAATCTAATACTTGTAAATCAAATGTAGAAACTAAGTTTAAAGATTAATCGGTTTTTCAATGGTTTTTGGTTCGGTTTTAGAGGTCAAACCAAACCAAAACCAACACTATCGGTTTTCCACTTTCAAAACCGTAACCAATCCATTAGTAAATGGTTCGGTTTGGTTCTTCCTAATTGGTCTGGTTTGGTACGGTTCCAGCGGAAAACCGAAACCATGTTCAGCCCTACTCATCTTCTACAACTTAATATGTATTAACAACAAGAAACATAAAAATAAAAAGAAGGTACATGATCATTGAATCTCAAGTCGACAATCAATGCCAACCTTATGATTTTTTTGAAGTCAAAGTTGAAGTTGTTATTGCCTAGATATGTGTTGCTTGTAAAAAAAAATAGAGAACAATGAAAGGGTAAGAAGAGTTCAAGTTTTGGAATACCAGGGAATATGTGTTGTTAAAAGGTAAACAAAAGTTCAAGTTTTGATTGTCAACAACCACAAAAGCCATAATACTAGTAAGTTAAGGAAACCAAGGAAAGTCTTCTTAAGAGCGTAATGAATAAGTTTAGTCAATTGAAGATAAACCTGTTGTTTATGGGTGAAAACTGTTTCTGTCGGTTTTGGTAATTTCGGGTGTGTAGGTGAGAAACGAATCTAAACCCTAAACAATGCACTGCACGGGAGTACTTTTGATTCGAGAGATCAATCTGTACAATCCTGGCCTAAACCAAGAAATGGTCGTTCCAGGCTTGCTTCGGTCACAAATGAAGGAGAAGGGTTGGTCTTAGGGAGGGAAGCGAAGAGATTGTTGAGACCAGAATCGTTGATTCTGAAGGTGTGGTTTGTTTTATGACTTGTATCGGAAGTAAAACTGGTTAGAAGAATGGAAAGCTACCAGGTAATTTCTAGATACTGTATTGTTTCCGACCAAAACTTTTCGTTTGGAAGTGGAAAAGATTGAGTGGTGGAAGAATAGATAACGTTTAACCGTCAGACGTTATGCTTCCATGATGAGGGAAGTGAATTCGTGTAACCATCAGTCATTACGCTTCCATGATGAAGGAAATGAATTGTTTACACTGCTACTTTTCACCACCACTAATTGTCCTACTTCATGACACTTTCTTGTAATGGGCGCATTGCACGCCGCACGCCGTAAACCGCTGAGACCAATACCCCGATAAGTATCCCCCAGTTTGTGACATGTTTGATGTCTCGAGTCTTTTCGTGGAAAAACGTGTAGCAGGTTGCTATGTGCGGCAAGTCAAAGTCAATAGACTTTGACATAGGAAAATAACATGTCATGCTATTATGCTTGCCTTGGTTGGCCGCCTAAAACTTTCCACAAGTCCGTCAGTTTGGTGGCGAACTTGAATGGCTGAGATTACATCTCATGAGGAAGGGTAGCCGTTGATTATGGCCACATCTTTGTTGTGTAACAAAGTGGCGCCATTAGCATAGTGGCGCCATTAGCATAGTGGCGCCTGACGTAGCCGTGGCGTAGCCGGTTGCCCGGGACTTGCCGCAAGTCCGTCAGTTCAGTGGCGAACTTCGATGGTTGAGATTGCATCTCATGAGGAAGAGTGGACATTGATTATGACCGCATCTTGTTGTATAGCGAAGTGGCACCATTGGCATAGTAGCGCCTGGTGGAGCCATGGCATAGCGGCATGCTAATGGCATGACAGTGGAGTAGCCATGGCATAACGGCATGCTAATGGCATAACCGCGGCATAGCGGCATGCTAGTATCCGCGACATGGGGGCAGGCTAGTAGCCGTGGCATGGCGGCATGCCAGCGGCGTTGTGGCATGGCCATGCCTGTGGCATTGTAGCATGTCCAAAGCTAAGTTTTGGCTCCGTGGCCAAAATTAGGGCTTGGCGGCGTGGCCAAGGCTAGGATTTGGCGTCGTGGTAAGAATTAGGGCTTGGCGGCGTGGCCAAGGCTAGGATTTGGCGTCGTGGTAAGAATTAGGGCTTGGAGGCGTGGCCAAGGCTAGGATTTGGCGTCGTGGTAAGAATTAGGGCTTGGCGGCGTGGACAAGGCTAGGATTTTGCGTTGTGGTAAGAATTAGGGCTTGGCAGCGTGGCCAAGGCTAGGATTTAGTGCCGTGGTAAGAATTAGGGCTTGGCGGATGGCCAAGGCTAGGATTTGGCGTCGTGGTAAGAATTAGGGCTTGGCGGCGTGGCCAAGGCTAGGATTTGGCGTCGTGGTAAGAATTAGGGCTTGGCGGCGTGGACAAGGCTAGGATTTTGCGCTGTGGTAAGAATTAGGTCTTGGCGGCGTGGCCAAGGCTAGGATTTAGTGCCGTGGTAAGAATTAGGGCTTGGCGGATGGCCAAGGCTAGGATTTGGCGTCGTGGTAAGAATTAGGGCTTGGCGGCGTGGCCAAGGCTAGGATTTGGCTTCGTGGTAAGAATTAGGGCTTGGCGGCGTGGCCAAGGCTAGGATTTGGCGCCGTGGTAAGAATTAGGGATTGGCGGCGTGGCCAAGGCTAAAGTGGCATGCTACCGCGGCAGAGTGGAATGTTGGCATGCCGATCAGTATGTTGTTGTGGTAAGGCACGTCTGGCTTTCCAATTAGTATGGTGGCACGACAGGGTACGTTTGGCCTTTAATGTATGGTAGAAAGTTTGGAGCGACTTGATTGGCCGAGGAAAGAGGGCGGCCAAACATAAGGTGCGGCTACACTTCTGGTGAGAGTGTGGCGGCTTTAGAGCGACCTGATTGGTCGATGACAAGTGGGGCCGGCAAGTATGGGCCCAACCACAACTTATGTGCGCGTGGCTAATTTGAGGCGACACGATTGGTCGAGAGAAATAGGGCCGGTTTAAGAAGGGGTGTGGCCAATGGCAAGTGGTGCCAGTTGGCCTAAGGCATGGCCATGTCTCCCTTTGCTGCTGCGGCTCCCTATTTTCTGATTCTGAGCAAGGTTTTGCACCTGCTAATCCATGGCGGATTAATTACCTAGTTTGCCTAGGTTTAATTTCAACAAGCAAGGTCTGATATACTGCGCGAGGCGCAAAACACTAACTTCTGCAAGCTAGTCAGGTCAATTGATTGAATTCTATGTGTTGACATAGAGTTCTTTTAAGTTCATTGACAGAGAGCAGCATGTTTTTTCTGATTGAATACCTTATGCAAAGACCTTATCCTTGATACTTGGACATTCGTGCTACTCTACTGCGAGTGAACACAAATCGTCAGTCCATATCAATATTAAGGGTTCAGCCGGAGAACATAGCATATAAAGCATTCAAAGGAACTTATATTAAGTGAATATAGGCGAGGCGCCAAAATTTACAGAACATCTGGGATGGTTGCTACATTCGCCAATCTGGATAAATTTCATGTAAGTATATTGAACGGCTCAATAAATATGCCGATGCAGAGGTTAGAACTCACGGCACCGGTTCCTTACAGAGTGACGTCATATCAGATGTAAGGTTTTACGATTTCAACCCTAAGCTAAAAACCACCATCAACATTAAGTCCACTGCTTAGCAGGTAACAGCGGCGTTGTTGGGGGGTAAGCATGAGATGGTGATAGAAAAGAGTAAAATCGAAAGGACGAGACATGAAGAGATTGCCGAGGAAATTCAACTAACCTTTAACGGAAGGCATGAGGAATCCGTGATCCCTGTATTGGCGACTTTGCGTAACTCCGGCTTGGCCATAGGGTGTTGGGCAGAGATGGCGCTAGCTGGCTAGGTCACGGAACGTATGGAGATGGCGCTTGGCTTCAGTCCATGGAATGGTGGAAACTGGCTTCAGTCCGTGGAATGGTGGAAACTGGCTTCAGTCCGTGGAATGGTGGAAACTGGCTTCAGTCCATGGGATGGTGGAAACTGGCTTCAGTCCATGGAATGGTGAAAATATGACGCTGGAACTTCGGATACCAAACGGTGATAGTGGCGCTGGAACTTTGGCTACCAAATGGTGATGGTGACGCTGGAACTTTGGCTACCAAATGGTGATGGTGGCGATGATGGCTTCAGTTCGTGGAACGGTGGAAATGGCACTTGGAAGGCTTGCTGGTTGGATAACGGAATGCTGGAGCATTCGCGCTAACTTAACCATAGAGTGCTGGAGCCATGGAGAGTTGGCTTGACCACGGAGTGCTGGAGTCATGGAAAATTGGATTGACCACGGAGTGCTGGAGCCATGGAGAGTTGGCTTGACCACGAAGTGTTGGAGCCATGGAGAGTTGGGTTGACCACATAGTGTTGGAGCCATGAAGAGTTGGCTTGACCACGGAGTGCTGGAGCCATGCAGCGTTGTAGGTTGAGCGACTGGTGTTCCTTGTGCTGGCGCGCTGCTGGTTCGGTCATGGAGCAGAGATATTGGCACACTACTTGTTAGGCTATGGAGCATGAGTGTGGTGCGCCTAGTCATCTATTCCCGTTCATGAAGCAATAAGGAATCCTTATTATGTTCAAACTCTAGAAACTGCGTTCGTATGAAAAGGGGTATCAACCCTCTTCTGTTTTTGTTGTTCATCCGGCTCCATGCTTTTATATGCAGCATCTGTCTCCTCATCATTCGTTAGCGGTGGTAGAGCGAACATTAATGGCAATCAAAGCAATCTCCAATAGTTATAATCAACAGCAAGGCAAGCCAGGAGAACTCAAGGTAGGTTTTCTCGCATGTATCCACCCAACAGTACCATCCATCTTCTCCAGAATGTGTAATAAGGTTCGACTCCCTTAAGAATGAGTATCTGACCTCTTTAGTAGATTTCAAAATTTACCAAACTCCATTGCACTCTTGGGATAGATGGATGAAATATATGCTCGGCAATGATCATGTCAGGGCTAATCTTGGAGATTATGGTTGCGTTGTTGGTTCATCCTTGACTTTAGGTTATCTAGTGTACAATCAACTTTTTCATTCGTGAACCTATATGGACAATCCTTGTATAACCTATACGTTCGGTTATCACGCAAATATACACAAGATTGTTTGTAACCGAATGGTACTAGAATCCTGTTCTAAATTTAAAGAACAAGTCTTGTAGGTTCCTTAAATTTTAGCTAAAACTATATAGGTTTAGTAATGTACAACCTGTGATATTTTATTATAAAGGTAAAACAATATAATGCGGAAAGAAATATTACAGCCATCCGAGATTTTTTTAATGACAAAACTACAATCTTGTATAAAAACCTCGGGATCTAGTCCAGATTGAACATATGCTAATTTAAGTTGTTCCACCAATTACCTACTACCAGATTTCAGACTAGTTATGATAGTCTTGTTTCAGTTGTATTCATGTACCTATAAAAACCCTAACAGAACACCGATTCTTTTTATGAGTTTCTTTTGTAAATCTTCTGGAAGATCGCTAATTCTCTTGAGAAGATACTCGTCTAAATCTTCTAGAAGAACGTTAATTTTTCTTTAGAAGATGCACCACAACAATTAGGGTTTACACGTTCAGTAACCTAATTGATTTTTCCTCACGAGATCACCTAGAAATAATCTAGAGTTATCTTGGTATGTCAAATCTAGGGTTTATGATAAATAATCCTTTGAATGGCCTTATAACAGAAGACAAGGACCTAAGAATAGAAAGGATTACTGTAAACACCTAGATACAAGTTATATAACTATCAAAGAAAAATATAACTTACATGTGAATTACGATCTCCAAGTAAATTAAGTCTTCAAACTCTCGCCCATGTTCATAAAGAAAAAATTTATGCAGCACACAGACAAATTTCGTAGGGATGACTTGTGTAGCTACATCAAATTAATTTTTACAGTGAATGGCCAAGGCTAGGTTGATAAAAACTCAAGACATCTTGTCTAGGAAAGGAAACATCGAAAACTTGAACAAAATAGACCTGAAATAATGTTTCCGAGGTTTTAGTTCGCACAACGCCGCTGAGAGTGTGTGTGTTATTTCATATTCACGAGCTCAACCTTTTTCTATATTGTTTTTTTCCAGCTTTAGCGTTTCACTCATAACTACTTCGATATATATCGAAATTGAGTGATTCTTGGCTTGTTGGTTTCGTCTACTCAGTCACATTATATTGAGAATTTTCGAAGGCCAATATATGTATTCAATAAAATATATATGCATATACATATATACGTATGTATTCAATTACTATATTTTGAAATCCGTTAAAAAATCCACTCCAATCCATTTGCCTGCCCACTTGCGGATGTTTTCAAATTCGTAGAAAAATAGACTAGACATGGGTGCATTCCCAAATCCGTCATTTGGATGGACTTGGGAAGGGAGATCCCAAATCCGTAATTTGTCCATCCGTCGCTCAACCCTACCTGAGAATAATATAAAAAAAGTGGCAAGCTAGGCCCCAAGCATAATGAAGCCCAATATCAAACATATGGAAACGTTGAGCCATGGCTTTCCGATACGTATTGTATCCCCATCTTTAAGTACCAACACAACATCCTTAATATAAGAATATACATAATAATAGTTTTGCATCGATCTACATCGGGAAAAAAAACGGTTTAGTCCAAAACCTGCTCAAATAATACGCAATAGTACAGACCTAGTTGACTAGGTACAGTTTAATCCAAGAATTGTGTAATGACGCTGCTATCTTTCCCACGCTTTTAATAAAGCACACATGCAGCAAATTGAATCAGTTTTGTAACTGACACAATGAACGTGGTTGCGACACGTTTGATTCAAAAAGAAACTGATTAAAAACTGCAGCGTAACGGACAAAACATTAAATTCCACATTTTGCTTTTGCAGACTAAAACCAGAAGAAAAACTTCAGAAGAAATTTTGCAGACAAACCCTAGAAAAATTCTTCAAATCATTGGAAACGTTTAATCAAAACCCTAATCAAAACACCTAGATAAGTTCAGTATCAGTAACATCATGTTGAAAGGAAAAAATCTAGTTTCAAAGACAAAAAAACACCAACAAGTGGAAGATTCAACATCAACTGCAGAAGAAAATCCATCAGTTGCGGTAGAAGAAATTCAAAAATCAACATCAACAAAAACGTGATCAAAGTCAGCATTAAAAGATTCAACATCAATGTCATCCCCAACTCCGTCATTTGTAGTATCAAGGACGAGATCGAAGAGAGCGTTACAAGATTCAACATCAATTTCAGTACCAGAAACTTCAAAAACATCACCACCTAAAAAGAAATCAAAGACTTCAAATCCTTCAAAGCCTTCAAAGACTTCAAAGCCTTAAACATCTGTTAAAAAAAAGAAGTAACAATTCAAGTCTAGTTCTGTCTGTTTTTGAGCAATTTTTATGAGATTTCCTGTATATGTGTATAAATCTGTACACCACTATGCTTTTTCAGTGATTCATGTCCAGTTATGTCTGTTTTTGAGCAATTTTCTTGAGTTTTGTGGCTGGTGTGTATATACTAGTACACCACTATGCTGTTGCAGTGATTCATTGTCTGTTTTTTGAGCAATTTTCATGGGAATTGTTGCTGGTGTGTAAATACTAGTACACCAACATGTTGTTGCAGTGATTCATGTCCAGTTATGTCTAATTTTGAGCAATTTTTATGGAAATTGTTGCTTGTGTGTACTGATTGTAAACCAACATGTCATGTTATGTGAGTTTCTGAGTGGTTTAATGGTTAATGTCATGTTATATGTGATTCATAGCATGTTATATGTGTTATGGAGTTGTTTCACTTCAGTTGTGTGTACAAATTTGTACACAAGCATTCTATTGCAGTGATTCATGGCATGTTGTGTGTGTTTTAAAGATGTTTCTGTAGGAGTATACATGTTTTTACACCATCATGGTGGTATAGTGATAAATGGCCTGTTGTATGGGAATTATTGTTGCTCTTGTTACATTTTTGCTTATAGTGATATATCAGTGTACTGGTTTGTACACCAGCATTTTTGTATGAGTATTATGTGTTATGCTTCTCTTTTCTTATTCCCATTTGTCTATTTTTGTACCCGAGATGTGAAATTATGAGTGCTACTTCATGTGTAAGTTTCTCAAAATAATTTGTCATATATATATATATATATATATAGCTACTTAATATTGTGTACATAATTGTACACCTAATTGACATGGCGTGTTCTATGTGTTTTTAGATTTATTTAACTATGTACATAGATGTACACCAATATACATATATGATTGACACATGGTCTGTTAAGTGTTGATTGTTAGATTTATTTAGCTATGTACATATATGTACACCAATATGCATCTATGATTGACACATGGTCTGTTAATTGTTGATTGTTAGATTTATTTAGGTGTGTACATAGATGTACACCTACATCATACATGGATATACGGTCTGTTTTCAGGCCTACAATGTTTGATTTGTTAGGTTTTTGTAGTAGTGTACATGCTTGTTAGTTGTCTAATTAAGGTGAACCTAATTCATTTTGTTTTCCAACGTAATTGCAGTACTATGTCAAGTATAACATGCCATGCCCTTCACAAGGAATCAACCCAGACTTCCTAATATACACTTGTTACTTTATGAAACGAAGTATGAAGATAACTAAACGGATGGAAAGAGATCAGCAGAGGGCCAAAGACATTTGTCAGCAAATGAGATTAAAATTGGTGGCCAAGATGTTTGAAAAAAGTTGGAAATTATGAAAAGGTGTGGGATATAGCAAAGGATGAGGAGCATAAGGAGTGGCGCAAGAATATAGGAAAACAGCCATTGAAGAGGAAGAAGAGTTTTTAATCTTCACAAGATCACTTTCTGAATTTCTTCTATACATTTTTAATCTTCAGACAACATTTTAAATTTCAGTTTTCAACTTTCAGTTTAAGACTTATCAATATTTTACTATTATAAAAGACCTTGAATTAATCTTTTTATTGGTTTCAATATTGATGTTTTGAAAATAGACTTGTGTCAGTATTAAGGTGTGTATTACAGGTTAGGAAATATTAAGGTGTACATGATTGTGCACAGTTTCTGACAGAGTAGAAAATCGACAGAAGGTGTACATAATGGTACACATGAACTAACAGAAACATAGAATAGAAAAAGTAATAACCTAGTATCAATCATTGAATAACAAAAATAAAACCTGATCAATAGCATTAGAACTGAAAAGATAGAATATTACTAAACAAAATAAACTAGTAGCATCCATTGTACAACAAGGTGTACATAATGGTACACGTGTAAAAAGACAGTAAGAAAAGTGCAATGTGAAGGTGTACATATTGGTACACTGACTCCCGAAACTAATTATCCACGCCTAGAAAAATGAAAAGACATTACCAAAAATAAAAATCAAAAACATAGAATCTTTTGAACAAACCAAACATAGTAAAAAGCATCAAAGCATGGGGCAGGTAGCTCTGTTGTGGTGACCAAGGGTGAAGCACTTTGTGCACATCGTAGGTCTTCTTTTCTTCTCCCAAGCATTCTTGAAACGATGTGCTTTTCGTCTACCAGGTGGAGGAACATGAATAGGAGCAATAATCCTATCACTAGGATCATAAGACTGCGCCTTGTCATAATTGGGGATTGACAAGATGATCTCCTGGTATGTCCCGTTGTACCATTCAGATATGAAGTAAGGATCAACAAATGAATAGATGTCCTCCCTCGTAGCTTGAATGGAAGCACAAGCATGTGCACAAGGAAAACCATTTACTAGCCACCTGTAACACGTACAAGTTCTCTACAATAGATCTACAGAATGAGACCGGGGAGACTTGACTTCATACAATATTTCAATGGACTCAACAACGGTCCAAGTACGACCAATGTCGATGTTCTCCTTTAGTATATCCTCGTATACGGGAGTGAGCCTAGTGTTGAAATTCTCAAGAACTTCTACCCTTCTCTCAGAATTCTTCTTCATAACCTTCAAAAGATAATAAAAACACAGAACATAAAATCAAAACATGATATAGAAGAAATACAAATAAAACATGTGTACAAAAATGTACACATTAAGGAAATCCATGTGTACAACAATGTACACACAGTTGCAGAATCACGGATAAAACATGTGTACAAGTATGTACACATCAAGCAAATCCGGGAATCAACCTACTTTTTAATCGGAATAAAAACTGATTAAAAACTTCTCAGACATATTTGACACCCCTACATATAACAAAAGAAATAATAATAGTTTCAGATTTGCACAACCTAAAACTTGAACAAAGGTACGTGAAAGTACACGCTAATTGAAGCCAAAAATCAAATTTCAGTAAACCTAAAATCAAAGATACTCCATCGATTAATCAAAGATATAAGCTTCAGAATATTACTAGAACACATAATTGAATAAACCAGAAGCCTACGATCTAATATCAGTTCGATTTCATATCATGCAACATAACACCAAAATCAAAAGTAATCAAAATCATTCAACGAAAATCAAAAGCTAAAATATAACAAAAATCAAATCAAGAACATACAAATAATAAGATGAAACAGATCGATTCATATCATCAACTGATAAAATCAAAAAAAACTAAATATCAGAAACGAAATTCAACGATGAAGCAAAAAGAGAACTAACCCGAGGTTGAATTTTGTTAAATATCAGAAACGATCAAATCCAACCTAACCTCTATAAATCTGTTAAATCACCTCTGAAATCTATATGTGGATAGATCTATCTCTGAATCTGTCGTGAATTCAAATCTGAGATCAAAATTAATCAATTTCAAAACACTTCATCGGTAACCTGAAGTTGAATTATGTTGAAGAAACAATGAATTACAACTAATTCTCTCTGAAACTGTTAAATCGCCTCCTCAATACTTCTCTCACCGGCTTCCTGTCTTGAGTTCATGTTTGAGATCTGAAATTTTCGATTTCAAATCCTGATTATATATCTGGAATCGGTTCAAGGGTAGTTACGGGATATTGGCAGTACAGAAAATCGGGATCGTTAACCACTTTTGGACTAACTCGCCCATATTTGGACTAAACTGATGGAGGCGGGGCTTTTTTGGACTAGAGAGTACTAGGCCTGAGATGAGTGGACTAAAGCGTGATAGGTGTAGAATACACCGTATTTACTATCTAGTAGTTTATGCTTTCTTTGCTATTTTTCTTGTAAATTATGTATTTTACGCTTGTTTTGAGTTTTATAGCTACTTTGGAGTCGCACGGAGGAAAAGTTAAGAAATCACCCTATTTGAGCCAAAAGGGCAAAATTGTCATTTCACAGGCGAACATTATCTGGAGCCCAGTCATTGTTAAGGGGCACCTCTGTTTTGGAGAATTATTAAAGACAGCCCAGTTGAGGTTAAGGGGCAACCACTTTTGGGAGGAATACTAAACGCAGTCTAGTCCAAAGTTAAGGGGTCGCCATCAATGTTAGCCCTTATCACAAGCTGACTTAGACAATCGAATAACCTACCCTATACTTATCCTAAATCCATCGAGAAGATTATCTTCTCCTCTCTTTCACCTGAAGCTGAAGAGCAGCTGTTAAATCCATCAGATTGAGAAATGGAGCCAGAGATCGGAAATGGAGATTAGGTTAAGTTGCAGACAGCCGAGGAACTTGTTCTTGCTGTTATGGGTCTATGGATTGATGAAAGAACAAAGAGAAATTGATAAGGTAGAAATTAGGGTTCGTGCAATTGTTAAGGGTCGAGAATGATGCTGTAACTCAGAGAGGAAGAAACGACAGCGAAATTGGAGCTGGGTTCAGTTGCAATTAGGGTATTTGATGTCTCATCTGTTGATTTAAGCCACAGGAAGAGAGATCAGAAACAGGTACTTGAGTTATCTGGAAGTTATGAAGAACACAGAGAAGATGAAATGGGTTTTGATGTTGTATCTCAGGGGATTGAAGGTTGGATTCGAATTATTGATTGTCTTCGGCCAGAATGATTGTCGGCCGCCGCCATGGAACCCGTTGGAAGAACGAAAAGCGTAAGATGAGTTACAGGAATGGGTCTGTTGAGGAAAGAGAGCAAGAATTTGAGAAGTCATGAAGAATCAGAAGTGGGTTGGGTTGCATTTAAGCTTGCTTTGAAGAAACCCAAGATTTGGTGTTAGATACTTCAAGGGTTTGAGCGATGATGTGGCGATGTTGTGATTAATGACGATAAGATGCACTGTAATGAAGGCAACCGAGATTGATGATGTTTTGCCGTGGATTTTGAAATGGAATGGGGTTTGTGGATTGTGTTGCAGAGCCGGATGGAACTGAATTGGTATTGAATGCTTGTACAAATTTAACAAAGCAAGGTGTTGTGACATGAATTGAACATAGAAGTGCAATGGTGATGTCTTGTGTAGCATTTGGTGTGGATCTGGTATAAGGGAGAAATGTTGGAGGTCGTTGTTACTAGTGATGGTTAGTTTGCCATGGATGTTGGGGGTGGTTGAGACTTAAGTGAATGCATTGCAGATGGAAGTGGCGTTAAGGCAGCTGCAATTGGAGATGAATAAGGATGCCGCTTCATACAGCAGGATTGAGTATAGGCCTGGCATTGCAGCTGAGAAGATGGAAGATGGTGGATGTATTGCTGCTGCAAGATGAATTGGCTGGGATGTATGAATGATTTTTGCAAGAAGAACAGAATGGCAGTGAAGATAGTGGTATTAGAATGGATGAAATGGTAGAGAGCCATTATGGCTGGGAGCAGGCAGTGATGCACCATCCTGGTGCAACACAAGAATTTAGCCTGGCAAGATTGTAAATGGCTTAGGCCAAGTGACTCAGGTCTGACTCTGAGTTGACTCAGCTGAATCAGGTCGACTCATATCAACTCATTCTCCCCTTGACCTTTGACTAACAATGACCGTTAAGTTTGACTTTTGACCGTTAGTCCTAATCGGGAGGACCGACGGAATATTCCGTCGAATATTCTCTTGACGGAGAAATTTCCAGTGTGGCCGGCAAATGACGTTTTCCGGCCAAATTCGGCCACAATCCCAGCTTTTTCCTACGAGCCAAAAATTCCAGAATTTTCTATGGACTTCTCTCATGGGTGTGAAGACTTGGGCTAGGAATTGGATGGAGAATTGGACTCAAATTTGGAAAGAGAAGGTGGAAGAGTTGAGAAAAGCTTGGATTTGGAAATTGAGTTGCAAAAGAAAAAGGATTCTATTCCTTAGAAGATTTGGAGAATATTGAAGCCTATAAATAGAGAAGTTTTCTACAACTTCTACACATCTTTCTCTACATCTTTCTCTACATTCTCTACACCTTTCTACACACACAATTCTTTTCTTTTCTTATTCTTTGTGTGAACTCTTTTAACATGAGTAGTTAATTTTATTGATTGAGGATGAATTCCTAGTTTTTAAACATATGATTTAAGTTTTTGTTTTCAAATTCTATCTTGAAGTTTTTCACATAATTATCGTTTGTTTTTACTAATAGGAGTGATCTTAAAGACATTCATGATTGATTGATAGATTGTTTGGGTGGCCAACTTAATTGATTTGTTAATTCGATCTAAAGCTAGTGAAAGTTAGGGGATAAGTAATCGTTTCTTGACTCTTTACATAAGTAGCAAACACGAGACTCATGAGGGATTCCGTGGAGCAATTGTGTGTAGAAACAACGTTAGCAAGTAGACCTTGAGCTAAGAGTCTAACTACTAATATCAACCTAAGAAATTCACAAAACTTAATGCATGAGCCAAGTTACATCTAGGTTGAGCTAATTCTAGGTGGCTTGGTGATTAGAATCCCGGTAGTCGAGAACTTCCGTGTCCGGTGATACAAGAGATTTAGGGGTTTAGCACCGAGCTAGTCGCTTTACCTACGGTTGGTGATAATTTGTGACTAATAACAAGTAGAAAAGAACATAACTTGATTCATTGTTTCGTAACGAAGAAGGATTCCTTGATCTCGTCTCTCTTATTGCTTTCAACTTTATCTTTTTATTGCTTTGTTTATTTTCTTTTGCTTTTTACACCCCCCTTTCGTGACAACTTTTACAACTAGAATCTCTTGCTCCTCGTGGATCGACCTTGACTACCCTATATTACTTGTTAATTAGGTAGTAAAGTATTAATTAATTTGTTGTGGTTACGACACGCATCAAATTTTTGGCGCCGCACGCCGGGGAGCAAATGGATGATTTTAGTTGTTTTTATTTTTCTTTTTGCTTTATTCTTGCTTTGTTGGATTCTATTCCGTATCTAACTTGGTTTTTGAATCTTATTCCAGGTGCCGGTTTTCCATGTACGGTGGACAAGAGCAAGCATATTACAACAATCAATACGGTTTTCAACCTCAACATTATGACAACTTCCAACCATCCTTAGGATACAATCAAACCCAATATTTTGGCTATGATCAAATTCCTACAGAACATTATGGATATTCTCATACATATCAACAACCTTATGACGGGTATGTAAGTGGACAATCACAAGGATGGGAGGATAGTGTTTATGATCAGAAATTCTCTAGTTTTGCAGATAAGATGTTGGCCATGATTGGGGATCTTCAACAAAAGATGCAAGAATCACATCGAGAATTTCAAAGGAATTCGGAGAAAATATACGAACAAATTAACAAACCTTTGGAGACTTTTGATGACGCTAGTATAGCTTACTCGAGCCTTGATCTTAATAATGATCAAGCACCTATTCAAAAGGACGAGCTTGAGGAAGATGCATTTATTGCTTGGAAAAAATTTCTTAAGGAAAGATGGGAGTCCGCGGAAGTGTATGAACGTTGCAACGATGAGGAAGTTATTCCAACTCCGGATCATAATAACGATCCTTCACCTATTCAAAAGGAGGAGTTTGGATATCACTTACCTATTGTTGTAAACGAAGTAACACCCGCACAAGAAGATTTTACAATCTATACCGATGAGAATCATTTTAGTGAATGGCCCGATTCCGATGATGAGAATGTTGAAGAGATGATACTAGAGGATGAAACCACATTCATTGATTTTGTGGAAGACCCAATTGAACTTGCTAATGATTATGATGATACCGAGACTATGGTTAAGGTAGAAAACGACGAAGAATGGTTGCAAGGTTTAATAGAGGACCACGATATACAAGAGGTAAGTAATTCACTTGAATTTTTTAAGGATGAAGAGGATTCTATAATACAAGAAATTGTGAAAGGTTTGTCTAACCCTTTGCATATTGATTCTTCTCCTTTACCTCTTATTGGTTTGAATGTATGTGCTTCGAAAGTATTTTTGGATGATTTTGTTTCTAGATATCCACCATTGGAAACACTTGATTCTAACACTATGCAGGTTTGCCAAGAGGAATACATGGAAGTTCCCGATTTCTATGTTCTTTATACACTTCCGAGTGTGGACGAGAATAAGTGTGGGGGAAATTTCTATCGAGCGATAATTTCACTATTATTTTCTTGTGCTAACATTTGTATGGAGTTATTATGTGCAAAACAGGTATTATGGGTGGATCCTCAAATTTTCCGATTGTTAGTATATGGGGAATGAATCTTACAAGAGCCAAGTCGGGCCGTCGACTTTAAAACAAGCGCTTAATGGGAGGCAACCCATCGGTTTTGTATTTCTTATCTTTTTGCTTTTTGTTATTTCTTTTTCTTGTTTCTTATCATGTTAAAATTTCCCACCTTGACTTTACTAGGAGGATTCAATTACATTGAGGACAATGTAAGGTTTAAGTGTGGGGGAGTGGTTAAGCATGTTTTTAAAACAAAAATTACAAAAAAAAAAAAAAATTTTGAAAAAAAAAAAAAGTTTTACATAAAAATTCCAACTTTTAAAGATTTTAGAGTCACTAGCATACTTCTAGGTATGTTTACATAGAGATTTTTGACCGACATAATTGAACTTGGAAATGTTAGAGAACTACATTCGGATTTCTTGTTTGTTTGAGTGTTAAATAATGGATTTAATCATGCCGGTGATGCGAATTTGGTGCAGGGAGAAGTGCGTTATTAGAGTTGCTGATCAATCATTAGTGGAGACTACCCATATTCATATCATGAGAGGCACCGACCAGAAATTTTCCATCTACTAAAGAGCTTCTTTTGAGTGTGTGTCACCGTACGTAAATTCCGGGTAGAATGGTGAGCTACCCAACCTCCCACCAATAGAAGCACTACTCTTTGATCTCTTGAGTGCTAATTTTGTCAATCATGAGGGTGACGTCCATGGATGAAAGCTTCCTTCTTGTAGTTCGATTTGCGCTAGCACCATTCTCTCTCTCGACAACAACGGATCCATAGAAACACTCTCATCATCAGCAAGGAGCGACATCAAAATCTACAAGGAAAGTTGGAAAAGTTTAAGGTTTACAAGCAACGGAATGAAAAAAAAAAAAAAGAGCAAATTTCAAATTCAAGTAAAGCAACATACAAAGAGCGAATTTTACATATATGTTGAAGACTTACACTACAATGAGGTCATTTTATATTCAAGTATGAAGACTTATTCATGAAAGCGAAGAAAATTAAAAGGTGAGAATTTTTTTTGAAGTTTATGATTTCAAAGACGATACAAGTTGTGAAGAATCAAGTGGTAAAATACTTCTCCCACGGCCATGGTTTATTTTTTGTATTTAATTTCTCTTGTTTCAAAAAAAAAAAAAAAAAAAAAAAAAAAAAAAAAAAAAAAAAAAAAAAAAAAAAAAAAAAAAAAAAAAAAAAAAAAAAAAAGAGAGAAACAAGAGAAATATTTGTTCTTATTTTTAATGAGCCGTGGGAAAGGAAAATTTATAAGGAAGTTTCAAGCGACAAGGATTTTAAGGTAAAAAGAGTTAAAAATTGTCAAGGATTTATGAAATTCGAGGGTTTATCATCAATAGTTGAAACCGAAGACGAAGACCATGAAGATCAAGACGAGGAGCGGAAGACGTTTCTATTGGATGCCGTGAGAGTGGTGTTATCATAATTGGCGATCGGATGTGAAGGTGAGTAAGTAATCTCATCCTCGATAATATGGTTGATTTCCTTTCTTAGAGATCGTCAGAAAAATGGTTTTTCAAAATATTAAAAGATGTGGGTTTTTAAAAATATCTCGGAAGTTGTCCTTCCCACCATTCAACGTGTTGCAGATTTCTCTCTTCATTCCTACCGCACACATGTGAGAACCATAAAAAGTCTGTCTTTTTGAGTGCAATTATCATAAAATCCTTTTTGGTGAGGCAGAAGTCGAGGCGAAATGCTTATTGATCGTTTCTCAAACACGCATTCTCTCATTATGATGTGGTTATTTCTCACTCAACAATTAAGAACGAGAATATGTTCTTTAGTATTTCTAACTTCTTCTTACTAGTATGCAGAAACTCTATGTCCTCATAACTCTTTGGATGCTTGTGACGCTTGAACGCTTTGAAGTTGTGAGTTTTTAGTTTGATTTGCTCGAGGACTAGCAAAGTCTAAGTGTGGGGGAATTTGATAGGTGTAGAATACACCGTATTTACTATCTAGTAGTTTATGCTTTCTTTGCTATTTTTCTTGTAAATTATGTATTTTACGCTTGTTTTGAGTTTTATAGCTACTTTGGAGTCGCACGGAGGAAAAGCAGAAGAAATCACCCTATTTGAGCCAAAAGGGCAAAATTGTCATTTCACAGGCGAACATTATCTGGAGCCCAGTCATTGTTAAGGGGCACCTCTGTTTTGGAGAATTATTAAAGACAGCCCAGTTGAGGTTAAGGGGCAACCACTTTTGGGAGGAATACTAAACGCAGTCTAGTCCAGGTTAAGGGGCTGCCATCAGGTTAGCCCTTATCACAGTGACCAGACACTGAATAACCTACCCTATACTTATCCTAAATCCATCGAGAAGATTATCTTCTCCTCTCTTTCACCTGAAGCTGAAGAGCAGCTGTTGCTGCTATTAAATCCATCAGATTGAGAAATGGAGCCAGAGATCGGAAATGGAGATTAGGTTAAGTTGCAGACAGCCGAGGAACTTGTTCTTGCTGTTATGGGTCTATGGATTGATGAAAGAACAAAGAGAAATTGATAAGGTAGAAATTAGGGTTCGTGCAATTGTTAAGGGTCGAGAATGATGTTGTAACTCAGAGAGGAAGAAACGACAGCGAAATTGGAGCTGGGTTCAGTTGCAATTAGGGTATTTGATGTCTCATCTGTTGATTTAAGCCACAGGAAGAGAGATCAGAAACAGGTACTTGAGTTATCTGGAAGTTATGAAGAACACAGAGAAGATGAAATGGGTTTTGATGTTGTATCTCAGGGGATTGAAGGTTGGATTCGAATTATTGATTGTGCTGCTGTAATGATTGTGCTGCTGCTGCCATGGAACCTGTTGGAAGAACGAGAAAAGCAGAAGATGAGTTGCAGGAATGGGTCTGTTGAGGAAAGAGAGCAAGAATTTGAGAAGTCATGAAGAATCAGAAGTGGGTTGGGTTGCATTTAAGCTTGCTTTGAAGAAACCCAAGATTTGGTGTTAGATACTTCAAGGGTTTGAGCGGATCTCTGTCGATGTTGTGATTAATGACAGAGAAGATGCAGCTGTAATGAAGGCAACTGAGATTGATGATGTTTGCCAGGGATTTCAGGAAATGGAATGGGGTTTGTGGATTGTGTTGCAGAGCCAGGATGGAACTGGAATTGGTATTGAATGCTTGTACAATTTGAACAAAGGCGAGTTGTGACATGAATTGAACATAGAAGTGCAATGGTGATGCTGTGTAGCATTTGGTGTGGATCTGGTATAAGGGAGAAATGTTGGAGGTCGTTGTTACTAGTGATGGTTAGTTTGCCATGGATGTTGGGGGTGGTTGAGACTTAAGTGAATGCATTGCGAGATGGAAGTGGCGTTAAGGCACCGCATTGGAGATGAATAAGGATGTTTAAAGCGGTGTGATTGAGTATAGGCCTGGCATTGCAGCTGAGAAGATGGAAGATGGTGGATGTATTGCTGCTGCAAGATGAATTGGCTGGGATGTATGAATGATTTTTGCAAGAAGAACAAGAATGGCAGTGAAGATAGTGGTATTAGAATGGATGAAATGGTAGAGAGCCATTATGGCCTGGAGCAGTGGTGATGCACCATCCCGGTGCAACACAAGAATTTAGCCTCGGCAAGATTGTAAATGGCTTAGGCCAAGTGACTCAGTGTCGACTCGAGTTGACTCGGTGAATCGAAGTCGACTCGTTATCTAACTCATTCTCCCCTTGACCTTTGACTAACAGTCGACCGTTAAGTTTGACTTTTGACCGTTAGTCCTAACGGAGGACTGACGGAATATTCCGTCGAATATTCTCTTGACGGAGAAATTTCCAGGTGGCCGGCAGTGACGTTTTCCGGCCAAATTCCGGCCACAATCCCAGTTTTCCGGCGAGCCAAAAATTCGAGAATTTTCTATGGACTTCTCTCATGGGTGTGAAGACTTGGGCTAGGAATTGGATGGAGAATTGGACTCAAATTTGGAAAGAGAAGGTGGAAGAGTTGAGAAAAGCTTGGATTTGGAAATTGAGTTGCAAAAGAAAAAGGATTCTATTCCTTAGAAGATTTGGAGAATATTGAAGCCTATAAATAGAGAAGTTTTCTACAACTTCTACACATCTTTCTCTACATTCTCTACACCTTTCTACACACACAATTCTTTTCTTTTCTTATTCTTTGTGTGAACTCTTTTAACATGAGTAGTTAATTTTATTGATTGAGGATGAATTCCTAGTTTTTAAACATATGATTTAAGTTTTTGTTTTCAAATTCTATCTTGAAGTTTTTCACATAATTATCGTTTGTTTTTACTAATAGGAGTGATCTTAAAGACATTCATGATTGATTGATAGATTGTTTGGGTGGCCAACTAAATTGATTTGTTAATTCGATCTAAAGCTAGTGAAAGTTAGGGGATAAGTAATCGTTTCTTGACTCTTTACATAAGTAGCAAACACGAGACCTTGCGGAGGGATTCCGTGGAGCAATTGTGTGTAGAAACAACGTTAGCAAGTAGACCTTGAGCTAAGAGTCTAACTACTAATATCAACCTAAGAAATTCACAAAACTTAATGCATGAGCCAAGTTACATCTAGGTTGAGCTAATTCTAGGTGGCTTGGTGATTAGAATCCAAGTAGTCGAGAACTTCCGTGTCCTAAGTGATACAAGGGATTTAGGGGTTTAGCACTCGAGCTAGTCGCTTTACCTACGGTTGGTGATAATTTGTGACTAATAACAAGTAGAAAAGAACATAACTTGATTCATTGTTTCGTAACGAAGAAGGATTCCTTGATCTCGTCTCTCTTATTGCTTTCAACTTTATCTTTTTATTGCTTTGTTTATTTTCTTTTGCTTTTTACACCCCCCTTTCGTGACAACTTTTACAACTAGAATCTCTTGCTCCTCGTGGGATCGACCTTGACTACCCTATATTACTTGTTAATTAGGTAGTAAAGTATTAATTAATTTGTTGTGGTTACGACACGCATCAAAGCGTCCCAAGCCCAGTAACTTTGGGACTAAACGTCAATTTCTACATCTATATCAGGTTGATACGTACCCGTGTAAGGATACAACACTCTAGTTCAGACTGATAAGCATTTTTAGTTATTCATTTTCCATATCATAATTCCAATAAAAAAAAAATTCGTTGTTGAATTAAAGGTTACATAGATGCTAAGTACATCAAGAAATAAACAATATCAAGAACAACATACTTTAAGTAGTACATATCCAAACAATCCAACAAGGAAAAGAGAAGGAAAATCAAAAGAACTACCTAGAATAAACATGATAGAGCCGATTAAACGGAGAAAGAACGGTCATCAAGGAATAACCCAACCAGTTGATAGAGATGATTCGAATATTTTGGAGTAACTTAACCACCAAAACTGCTAACAACATCCACTAAAATCACTACACCATTAACCGATACCATGAACCATTTGTAGGACCAATACAGTCGATTCCGGATTTCAGTTCGTTGGAACAACTTTATCTCAAGGAGATTCTCACAATAACTCTTGAAATTTAATTTTCGAATGTTAGTATATCCAACATTTTTCACACATTGACATAATAAAATACCACACAAATTTTAAAAATTTCAACAGAGATTTCCGACCGATTCCAGGTGAGTCAACCGAAATTCAACCAAAAATTCCGGCCAAATTCCGTCTCGGTGAAATCAAACATTTCACAATTATAATTGCAACTGGTTGGGTGATAGGTGTAGAATACACCGTATTTAATATCTAGTATTTATGCTTTCTTTGCGAGTTTTCTTGTAAATTATGTATCTTATGTGTGCTTTTGAGTTTATTAGGTGCAATGGAGTCATTTGGAGCAAAAAGACCCAGTGGAACTCGTTCAAATACAAGATTTCTACTTTTCATTGTGTAGAGGACGAGAATATGAAGACAATGGCGAAAGAACGGAGTCATTCTGAGTTCGTACGGAGAAGTTACAAGCAAAACGAGAATTTGAAGGCTAAAAGGGCAAAATGGTCATTTTATCGGGAAGTATTATTGGCACCCCTGCTGTACGTTAAGGGGTAGTCATTACGGTTAAGGGGCTGCCATCAGGTTATCCCTTATCTTGTGACCGACATCGTATAACCGACCCTTATCTAAACCTAACATCGAGTTTATCTCATTTGTTCGAATCTTGAATGAATTGGAGGCATAGCTGAGCTCAGGGAACAGATCGAGAATTGAATCTGAGGAGAAGAAGGTGGATCGATGAAGAGGCTGCTGTGAGGATTCTCAAGGAAGAGGATTGTTGGTGCTGTTGATAATGTTGCGATGAAATTAAGAGAAGATGAGAAGGGTCTGTCAATTGAAATCAGTGAGGAGATGATGAACATCAGAGAAATTGGAAGTTAGGGTTTGGTTTTGCTATTCATAGATAGATCCGAGATGAGTCGGGAAATCAAGGCAGAGATGTTGAGCGAATGGTGGAGAGTCAATTAGGGTTGTGGTTCAAATCTGTAAAACAGGTGATCGAATTGAGATTCAGATAAAGAGATGAAGATGGAAACGAAAGTGATGATTGATACCGTGACCAGATCGAGAAATTTAGATGTATCTGTTGCTGCTGTTAACACCAGGTCAAGAAGAAGAGTTATTGGTGAATCGATTGAGCGAAATTGAGATGGGTTTGTGTTGACATCAAGGTAATTGGCACTTGAATTGAAGAAACCGAAATGGTAGTTATTAAAGGACCGGGAGAGTGAAGCAGATGGGTCTAAATATGAAGAACGAGATTCCGAGTTGAGATGGAAAACGGTTGCCATGTAGTGATGCAAAGAAAGGCGGTGTGGGATTGGCGGGTGTGAGTATGCGTGAAGCGGTGTGGGATTGTGCCACCGAAATTGTGAGGAACAGAATGATGAAATTGCGAGGTTTGGGACTATAATCGAGGTGGACTCGAGTAGATAATGCGTTACGGTGGCAATGGAGTTTAGCAGTAGGAATGTGAGCCGAGTTACATTGGCTTGATGGCCGATGGGCGGTGGTAAATAGAAGAATACGATTCTTTGCCATGGAATGTGTCGAATGGGATTTCTTGGTGATTGCTTTTGAGTCTTGGTGGATTGTGAGGTGTGTTACATGCATTCAGGTGGACTTGGAATTGTGTTGGAGTCATGGGAGGTTGAAGTGACCGAGATGGAGTGAAGGTTCGGAGAGTGGTGTTGGTGCTTGGAGTTGCAGTGGGAGATGAATTCTAAAGCAATGATGCAAGTGGTTGTGTTGGAGAGCTTAATAGTTCTTGTTCTTTGTTTTTTGAAATGAGTTTGTGGTGTTGTGCCCTGTGATAATGAAGCATTTCTTGAGTTGGTCTGAGCTTGAGCTCATACTGCAGTGGTGACAATGAGGAAGTGGCTGAAGCTGGGTGATGGGACTGGAAGTGAAGTGCTTGTGGATTCAAAATGGTGTCAGAGATGATTACAGGGAAGTGCAGGTACTGAAGTAAAATTGGTAATCGTGTACTTGAATGGCGAGAGGAGAGAATGGTGTTGTTATCTTTTGTTGCTATTAAAACAAGACCCAGGATGACAAGCAATGGTTGTATGAGCGAGAATGGTGGAGTTGCCACCGCAATCCGTTGTTTTGCGGTGAGAGGCCGGTAGTTGGATGGTAGCAGTAGTGGTATTGCAGAGTTATATCCGAGGTCGGGAGTGATGCACTAAGTGGAGCCGTGGTCGTGTGGTGGTTTTGAGTTGTGGGAGTGAAAGGTGTCCAGTGCTTTGTGATGGTTCTGGGGTTGGCCCTTTATAGGGAAGGAGTTGTAATGGAAAAGAATGAATTACAGGCTGGCCAAGGAATGGTGTTGTGAGGTGGTTCAGAGCAATGCAGGGAAGATGGCAACTGAGATTTGAGGAGTGCCATGGATACAAATGGACTGTTGCAGGTGTTGGTTGTGAGTTGGTTTTCTGGGAGTTGATCTGACCATCATGGTCGGAGAGTCGGGCCAAGCACAATGATTGTCTTTGCATAGTTTGGCCAATGCAATGGCTTGGCTTGGCTTGGCAATCCGGTTCGATCCGTCTAACTCATTCATCCGACCCATCGACTCACATTTGACTCAGCTGACCCGGTGTTGACTCGGCCCGATTTGACCCGAGTTGGACCTTGACCTGTTCTCGACCCGTTGACCGGTGGCGGTTTGACTTTGCCGGTCACCCGAGGTACTTTCTTTCGCGACGATTCCGCGGGATTCCGGCCATGATCCCGTTTTCCCACGAGCGTTTTTGGGACAAAATTTCTACACGGGTTTCTCTCCATGGTGGGTAGGGTGAATTTCCGACTAATGGACTTTGAAGACAAAACCTAGTTTTGGAAGGAGTGGAGCTATATAAAGAGAAGACTTTTATTATCTATGGGATATCTTTTATCTAGACGTTTTATTATTATCTCTTCTACTTTATTCTAGGGTTTAGAACGATGAAGTCTTTTCTCTTTCTTCTTGTTATGAACTCCATGAATATGAACTAAGTTTTTATTATTGGTTGAAGATGTAGTTGGATTTTGCAACCAAGTTATGATTTTTATGAAATAGTTTTCTCTCAATATTATCGTTTGATTTCTACGGGTTACAATAATTGCATGATTGATGGATTGCAATATGATTGAATGTTTGTTTAGTCGAGTCTAGAATTGATTGAACTCACATCCATATCTATAGCTATTTTAGGGTTTTCATCGAGCGATAACCTTGAATATGAGTAGCATAATATGATGCTAGGTTGTAGTGATACATCCTTGTATTCATATGTAGAAATTGACCTTTGTTCAATTGTTTTGCGCAATGTATTTCAATTGCATTGATTAGCCTATTTCAAACTTAATGCTCCTAGGAATTGAACTTGATTAGCGCAAGGCGTTAGGTTATTCTTTAGGTAGATTTCACATACGTGAGCCCTAATGTGTGTGTTGATAACTTTGGAAATTTACTGAGTATTCTTGCAATAAGGTATTCCATGGCTTTTGATGATAAGCGAGATTAAATACGAATTCTATTCATATATTCATAAACTTGTTTACAATTGAAGATGAAACCTTTATCCAATATTTTCACATCCTTGATTTGCGTATTTTATTTGCTTTTTGTTTATTTTTATTTACACAATCAGAAATTCTTCCGGTGTTTTATATAGGAAACCATAACAATTCGACAACCTAGACCTCTCGTGGGATCGATCCTTTCTTGCCCTTGCTATATTTATATTTTGAGTAGTAAGAAAGTGTAATTATATTTGTGTCGCTTACATACAAAATGGTCAAATTTTGGCGCCGTTGTGAAATGGAGTTTTTCCAAATTCCTTACCAATTTGCACAGTTTTTGCGTTTTATCTGCTTTGTTACGTCGAATTGAGAACTTTCGGTTTTACACATTGAGGACAATGAAGTTTAAGTGTGGGGGAGCATTATATGTTTGTATAGTTTGTTTTTGACACCATTAGTGGATGGAACCATGTTGAATGCAGGAGTTGAGGAACTAATTAACTAAAAGGGAAGAAGATAGCTCAGAAATCACAAATTAACATGATAGTTGTTACCATATCTCGGAATATCACCATATCGCATTCTATTTTTATTTTTCCATATTTATCTATTGTTCTCTAAGTGCTTTGGTGGGTCACTAAAAATCGACGTGTTATTGCTGCTAGGATGAAATAGAGTGATTGAGTTACATAAAAAAAAAAAAAAAAAAAAAAAAAGTGAAAAAAATATATGAAAAGAAAAAAAAAAGAGACCGACCAATTAGACCAAAACGGAATAAAAAGACACTTGGGAATAGCAGTATGTGTGAAACGTAGTCCCTGTCTCCGTCGCCTAAACAAGCGTGGAATGCAGGATCCAAGGCAACTATCATGTACTTGCTGACAAGAAGCATGCGCTTGGATCCAAAAGATCTAATCATGCCGTCTAAAAAATTGGATCCAGTTTGATCCAATCATAAAAAAAAAAAAAAAAAAATTTTATTGTGTTGAATAAAGTCACTCTTGGTTCCCTTGTATATGCCAATTGATTTGATGTAGCATTCAGCACTAAGTAGCTCAATCCAATAGGATTAGGTTCATCTTAGCAAATGACCTTCAGACAAAGATATGGGAAACATCGAACACTTGTGAATATTCGCCAACATCTACATCTATATCCATCTTCTTAATCTTTTCATTGTGATTGTGGTTTGTTAGTTTCCGAGTATTGTGGCTTGTTCGACTATCTAATTAGAGTTTATTTACTAATAATTGAATTGAATTTGCAAGGTATCTCCTCCTGTAGTCAATTTGGATTCGTTCATTGATTTGTCACGAATAGACGGAGTTTGAAATATAGGTTTTGTAGGTATATCTCTAGTAAACCTTCACGAGACTATAACTCGTCCACTAGGGACACCAAGGGTTTAAAGGCTTGTTATTTATGCTAAAATTAACCGTAGCCTCGACGACACGGAGTTGTTGTATTTTATTGTTTTGTTTGATTTGCTCGAGGACTAGCAAAGTCTAAGTGTGGGGGAATCGATAGGTGTAGAATACACCGTATTTAATATCTAGTATTTATGCTTTCTTTGCGAGTTTTCTTGTAAATTATGTATCTTATGTGTGCTTTTGAGTTTATTAGGTGCAATGGAGTCATTTGGAGCAAAAAGACCCAGTGGAACTCGTTCAAATACAAGATTTCTACTTTTCATTGTGTAGAGGACGAGAATATGAAGACAATGGCGAAAGAACGGAGTCATTACGAGTTAAACGGAGAAGTTACAAGCAAAACGAGAATTTGAAGGCTAAAAGGGCAAAATGGTCATTTTATCGGGAAGTATTATTGGCACCCCTGCTGTACGTTAAGGGGTAGTCATTACGGTTAAGGGGCTGCCATCAGGTTATCCCTTATCACTGTGACCAGACACTGTATAACCGACCCTTATCTAAACCTAACATCGAGTTTATCTCATTTGTTCGAATCTTGAATGAATTGGAGGCATAGCTGAGCTCAGGGAACAGATCGAGAATTGAATCTGAGGAGAAGAAGGTGGATCGATGAAGAGGCTGCTGTGAGGATTCTCAAGGAAGAGGATTGTTGGTGCTGTTGATAATCACTGCGATGAAATTAAGAGAAGATGAGAAGGGTCTGTCAATTGAAATCAGTGAGGAGATGATGAACATCAGAGAAATTGGAAGTTAGGGTTTGGTTTTGCTATTCATAGATAGATCCGAGATGAGTCGGGAAATCAAGGCAGAGATGTTGAGCGAATGGTGGAGAGTCAATTAGGGTTGTGGTTCAAATCTGTAAAACAGGTGATCGAATTGAGATTCAGATAAAGAGATGAAGATGGAAACGAAAGTGATGATTGATACCGTGACCAGATCGAGAAATTTAGATGTATCTGTTGCTGCTGTTAACACCAGGTCAAGAAGAAGAGTTATTGGTGAATCGATTGAGCAGAAATTGAGATGGGTTTGTGTTGACATCAAGGTACTGGCACTTGAATTGAAGAAACTGAAATGGTAGTTATTAAAGGACTGGGAGAGTGAAGCAGATGGGTCTAAATATGAAGAACTGAGATTCTGAGTTGAGATGGAAAACAGGTTGCCATGTAGTGATGCAGCAGGCAGTGTGGGATTGGCAGGTGTGAGTATGCAGCAGGCAGTGTGGGATTGTGCCACTGAAATTGTGAGGAACAGAATGATGAAATTGCAGGTCTGGGACTATAACTGAGGTGGACTCGAGTAGATAATGCGTTACAGTGGCAATGGAGTTTCAGCAGGGAATGTGGAGCTGAGTTACATTGGCTTGATGGCCTGATGGGCAGGTGGTAAATAGAAGAATCTGATTGCTGCCATGGAATGTGTCGAATGGGATTTGCTGGTGACTGCTTTTGAGTACTGGTGGATTGTGAGGTGTGTTACATGCATTACAGGTGGACTTGGAATTGTGTTGCAGTCATGGGAGGTTGAAGTGACTGAGATGGAGCTGAAGGTTCAGGGAGCTGGTGTTGGTGCTTGGAGTTGCAGCCGGAGATGAATTCTAAAGCAATGATGCAAGTGGCTGTGTTGCAGAGCTTAATAGTTGCTGTTGCTGTTTTTCAGTGAAATGAGTTTGTGGTGTTGTGCCTGTGATAATGAAGCAGCTGCTGAGTTGGTCTGAGCTTGAGCTCATACTGCAGTGGTGACAATGAGGAAGTGGCTGAAGCTGGGTGATGGGACTGGAAGTGAAGTGCTTGTGGATTCAAAATGGTGTCAGAGATGATTACAGGGAAGTGCAGGTACTGAAGTAAAATTGGCACTGTGTACTTGAATGGCAGAGGAGAGAATGGTGCTGTTATGCTGTTGCTATTAAAACAAGACCCAGATGACAAGCAATGGTTGTATGAGCAGAATGGTGGAGTTGCCACTGCAATGCTGTTGTTTTGCAGTGAGAGGCTGGTAGTTGGATGAACTGGCAGAGCTGGTATTGCAGGTTATATGCTGAGGCTGGGAGTGATGCACTAAGCTGGAGCTGTGGCTGTGTGGTGGTTTTGAGTTGTGGGAGCTGATAGCAGGTCTGGTGCTGTGATGGTTCTGGGGTTGGCCCTTTATAGGGAAGGAGTGGTAATGGAAAAGAATGAATTACAGGCTGGCCAAGGAATGGTGTTGTGAGGTGGTTCAGAGCAATGCAGGGAAGATGGCAACTGAGATTTGAGGAGTGCCATGGATACAAATGGACTGTTGCAGGTGTTGGTTGTGAGTTGGTTTTCTGGGAGTTGATACAGCCATCATGGCTGGAGAGTGCTGCTGAAGCACAATGATTGTGCTGCATAGTTTGGCCAATGCAATGGCTTGGCTTGGCTTGGCAATCCAGTTCTGATCCAGTCTAACTCATTCATCTGACCCATCTGACTCACATTTGACTCAGCTGACCCGGTGTTGACTCAGCGATTTGACCCGAGTTGGACCTTGACCTGTTCTGACCCGTTGACCGGTGGCCGGTTTGACTTTGCCGGTCACCTGAGGTACTTTCCGGCGACGATTCCGGCGGGATTCCGGCCATGATCCCAGTTTTCCGGCGAGCGTTTTTGGGACAAAATTTCTACACGGGTTTCTCTCCATGGTGGGCCGGGTGAATTTCCGACTAATGGACTTTGAAGACAAAACCTAGTTTTGGAAGGAGTGGAGCTATATAAAGAGAAGACTTTTATTATCTATGGGATATCTTTTATCTAGACGTTTTATTATTATCTCTTCTACTTTATTCTAGGGTTTAGAACGATGAAGTCTTTTCTCTTTCTTCTTGTTATGAACTCCATGAATATGAACTAAGTTTTTATTATTGGTTGAAGATGTAGTTGGATTTTGCAACCAAGTTATGATTTTTATGAAATAGTTTTCTCTCAATATTATCGTTTGATTTCTACTAGGTTACAATAATTGCATGATTGATGGATTGCAATATGATTGAATGTTTGTTTAGTCGAGTCTAGAATTGATTGAACTCACATCCATATCTATAGCTATTTTAGGGTTTTCATCGAGCGATAACCTTGAATATGAGTAGCATAATATGATGCTAGGTTGTAGTGATACATCCTTGTATTCATATGTAGAAATTGACCTTTGTTCGAATTGTTTTGCGCAATGTATTTCAATTGCATTGATTAGCCTATTTCGAAACTTAATGCTCCTAGGAATTGAACTTGATTAGCGCAAGGCGTTAGGTTATTCTTTAGGTAGATTTCACATACGCTTTGCCCTAATGTGTGTGTTGATAACTTTGGAAATTTACGGAGTATTCTTGCAATAAGGTATTCCATGGCTTTTGATGATAGCGAGATTAAATACGAATTCTATTCATATATTCATAAACTTGTTTACAATTGAAGATGAAACCTTTATCCAATATTTTCACATCCTTGATTTGCGTATTTTATTTGCTTTTTGTTTATTTTTATTTACACAATCAGAAATTCTTAGGGTGTTTTATATAGGAAACCATAACAACCCGACAACCTAGACCTCTCTCGGGATCGATCCTTTCTTGCCCTTGCTATATTTATATTTTGAGTAGTAAGAAAGTGTAATTATATTTGTGTCGCTTACGACAGCGGTCATTGGGTCCATCTCGGCATAATTTCAATAAATTTAACCATAATTTCAATGTCCCGTTGTACCATTCAGATATGAAGTATGGATCAACAAATGAATAGATGTCCTCCCTCGTAGCTTGAATGGCAGCACAAGCATGTGCACAAGGAAAACCATTTACTAGCCACCTGTAACACGTACAAGTTCTCTACAATAGATCTGAGTAATGAGACCGGGGAGACTTGACTTCATACAATATTTCAATGGACTCAACAACGGTCCAAGTACGACCAATGTCGATGTTCTCCTTTAGTATATCCTCGTATACGGGAGTGAGCCTAGTGTTGAAATTCTCAAGAACTTCTACCCTTCTCTCTAATTCTTCTTCATAACCTTCAAAAGATAATAAAAACACAGAACATAAAATCAAAACATGATATAGAAGAAATACAAATAAAACATGTGTACAAAAATGTACACATTAAGGAAATCCATGTGTACAACAATGTACACACAGTTGCAGAATCACGGATAAAACATGTGTACAAGTATGTACACATCAAGCAAATCCGGGAATCAACCTACTTTTTAATCGGAATAAAAACTGATTAAAAACTTCTCAGACATATTTGACACCCCTACATATAACAAAAGAAATAATAATAGTTTCAGATTTGCACAACCTAAAACTTGAACAGTGTACAGGAAAGTACACAGTTAATTGAAGCCAAAAATCAAATTTCAGTAAACCTAAAATCAAAGATACTCCATCGATTAATCAAAGATATAAGCTTCAGAATATTACTAGAACACATAATTGAATAAACCAGAAGCCTACGATCTAATATCAGTTCGATTTCATATCATGCAACATAACACCAAAATCAAAAGTAATCAAAATCATTCAACGAAAATCAAAAGCTAAAATATAACAAAAATCAAATCAAGAACATACAAATAATAAGATGAAACAGATCGATTCATATCATCAACTGATAAAATCAAAAAAACTAAATATCAGAAACGAAATTCAACGATGAAGCAAAAAGAGAACTAACCCGAGGTTGAATTTTGTTAAATATCAGAAACGATCAAATCCAACCTAACCTCTATAAATCGTTAAATCACCTCCGAAATCTATATGTGGATAGATCTATCTCTCGAACTGCCGTGAATTCAAATCGAGATCAAAATTAATCAATTTCAAAACACTTCATCAGAATCAAGTTGAATTATGTTGAAGAAACAATGAATTACAACTAATTCTCTCTCGAAATCTGTTAAATCGCCTCTCAATACTTCTCTCACCGGCTCCTGTCTTGAGTTCATGTTTGAGATCCGAAATTTTCGATTTCAAATCCCGATTATATATCCGGAATCGGTTCAAGGGTAGTTACGGGATATTGGCAAGACAGTAAAATCGGGATCGTTAACCACTTTTGGACTAACTCGCCCATATTTGGACTAAACCGATGGAGGCGGGCTTTTTGGACTAGAGAGTACTAGGCCCGAGATGAGTGGGACTAAAGCGTCCCAAGCCCAAGAACTTTGGGACTAAACGTCAATTTCTACATCTATATCAGGTTGATACGTACCCGTGTAAGGATACAACACTCTAGTTCAGACTGATAAGCATTTTTAGTTATTCATTTTCCATATCATAATTCCAATAAAAAAAATCGTTGTTGAATTGAAGGTTACATAGATGTTAAGTACATCAAGAAATAAACAATATCAAGAACAACATACTTTAAGTAGTACATATCCGAACAATCCAACACGGAAAAGAGAAGGAAAATCAAAAGACTACCAGGAAATAAACATGATAGAGCCGATTAAACGGAGAAAGAACGGTCATCAAGGAATAACCCAACCAGTTGATAGAGATGATTCGAATATTTTGGTGTAACTTAACCACCAAAACTGCTAACAACATCCACTAAAATCACTACACCATTAACCGATACCATGAACCATTTGTAGGACCAATACAGTCGGTTCCGGATTTCAGTTCGTTGGAACAACTTTATCTCAAGGAGATTCTCGCAATAACTCTTGAAATTTAATTTTCGAATGTTAGTATATCCAACATTTTTCACACATTGACATAATAAAATACCACACAAATTTTAAAAACTTCAACCGAGATTTCCGACCGATTCCAGGTGAGTCAACCGAAATTCAACCAAAAATTCCGGCCAAATTCCGTCTCTGTGAAATCAAACATTTCACAATTATAATTGCAACTGGTTGGGTCCATCTCGGCCGAGATCGACTACATTGTGTGTGACCAACCGTTCAAATATCCAATGAAGACAATCCGCTTGATTCCACAAGAACCACATTAGCTTCCATACTCGTAGCAAACACCGAATAAAAACAAAGACGGAGATTTTTAAGGTTTTTTTTTTCATTTTTATTGTTGTAATAAAATAAAATTAAACCCATAAAATAATCTGATTTTTGTTCTTTTGTTGTTCCCCATTAAAAAAAAAATACAGAGAAATTTCATTCTATAGAGAGAAATGAATCATCCAAAGGAATCAAATGGCGAAGAAGAAGAAGAAGAAGCGTTAGGATCAAGCTTAACAATGGAAAGGGTAGCTGCAGCTAAACAGTTTATTGAGAATCACTATAAAGCTCAGATGAAGAACATTCAAGAACGCAAAGCTAGGTAAGAAGAACCACACCCATAATTTCTTCAATTTTTTCTGAATTTTTGTTAGATTTTTGTGTTAAATCTGGTTTGATTTGGTGATTTGGTGAAATTATTTGAGTTTTTCTTAATTTTTGATCTGAATTTTGTTGTTGGTGTTGAATTTGATTGAAATTGAGGGTTAATTTTGAGGTTAAATTAGGGTTGAGTTAGTAATGGGGGAGATGAAGGATTCATGATTATAATGTTAGTTTATGGGAAATGGGAAAGTGAATGGAGGATACGAGGCACACCACTTGCTGGTTAGTGTCATGGTGCCATAATAAGCGTTTAGATCTTGACATTCACCACAAATGGTGCACCATGCCGATGATTCAGGCTTATGGTACCATCTACATTAGACTATGAGCAAGTGACCCCCGGCCTAGCAAGGTTTGCAGAAATGGAGAAACAAAATTTCCTAGAATGTTACAGTTTGTTACTTTGTTTGAAATGATTCAGTAAATGTGTGTGTTTAATGTGCATTTTTGAAGTTCTGTGTGTGAATTATCTAGACCATGTGTGTTTCTCATGCTCTACACCAACCATGCTCCACATGCTCGCTATTTGCTCATGGCTGGTAATGTGGCTCCATAGTTACCCTAAGATCATGGCATAGCCTGCAGGATGTACCATCACAAGGATTAGGATGGACGCCATGCCACCACCAATTGCGTGCATCAGAGCATGGTTGGTGGAAATGAAAAACCAAATTTCCCTGAAGTCTTACAATATGTTGAAATACTTCATCAAATGTGTTGGTTTAATTTTCTTTTGAAGTTCTGTTTTCTAGCGACCTAGTTTGCTAATTATTGAGGCTGTTTGTGTGTACTATCTGTAAAGCAGAACTAGAGTTTTGATTCTTAAAAAATGAGCATGATAACCCTGAATTCGTGTTGCAGTGAATACTTTAGAGTTAATGTCGTAATTCATTAAGTGCATGATATCCCCGATTCTCAGAAAAATGGAAGGCATAAAGCCTTGATCAAGTTTTGAACTAGAATTCCAGTCCATTAATATACACACGTACCACAGCTGTTTTATTACCCTATATATACCCAATGAACCTACCTTATTACCGTAGGGTATATATAGCGTACTAAGTCGGCGATGGTACATGTATGTCAAGGGACCGGAATTCTACTTCATAAGTAGTTATAAGGCTTTAAGCCATCTAGTTTCTGTTGATATCGTGGGTTCATTTCGAAGAACTTTGGGGTAATATGAGACCGCGCTTAATTCTAATTTGAACTAGTTGTTTGTGGCTGGTGACATGGTGCCATAATTACCCTTGGATCTTGGCATTCACCACGAATGGTGCACCATGCCTATGATTAGGGTGTTTGGATGGGTGTCATGCCACCATTACGAGCAAGTGGTGTGCAGCTTATCATGGTTGGTAGAAACGAGAAACAAAATATCCTAGAATGTTACAGTTTGCTTGAAATGTTTCGTCAAGTTGTATGTTTGAAGCGTGTTAGGATGTAAAAATGTAAACAAAATGCATAACTGATAGGACACGCTTGCTCTACACCAACCATGCTAGGCTGCACGCCACTTGCTCGCGGCTGGTGACATGGTGCCAAAATAACCCTTGGAAAGCAGCATTCACACTCAATGGTGCGTCATCCCGGCTCATGGATTGGAGCGAACTCACCATTACGGGCAAGTGGCGTGCAAGTGGTGTGCAGCCTAGCATGATTGGTGGAAATGAGATCAAATGTGTATGTTTAATGCGCATTCTGAAGTTGTGTTTTCTACCTGAGGATAAATGCGACATAATTTACTATCTAATGAGGCCATTTTTGTGTATTTTTCTGAAGCTGAACTAGAGTTTTGATTCTTAAATTATATGAAAAAGATACCTACAATTTTTTTTTTTTTACATTGTGCACTTTTTAGTTATTACCGTAATTTCGCAAGTGCTTCAGTGATTGTTGTTTTTCATATAGCTCTGGTTTTTCTGCTGGAACAAGCTGGCCTCGCTGTTGATATGAGTTGTTTGTTTGTCTTTTGTTCAGACGTCATGTGTTGGAAAAGAAATTAGCGTCCTCGGATGTACCTGAGGAGGAGCAAGTGAATCTGTTAAAGGATTTGGAAAGGAAAGAGACAGAGTTTATGAGACTTAAGAGGAACAAGATTTGTGTTGATGATTTTGAGCTGTTAACCATAATTGGGCGTGGAGCATTTGGAGAGGTACGAGCTGTTAACACTCACCATTCATGTTTCTTAGTATATATATATATAAGAAAGAATAGGTTGATTATTTGAAAGAAATTAGAGTTGGGGTGCAAAAATCGATAATTTACCATATACATCATGCCACTATGAAGCACAGAATAAATTCTTGCTAGAATTCCTTGACTGTTGGTGATATGTTATTTATTGTTCCCTTATTTTCTCCATACTTGGCAATTTACGTCCCAGAACCTTCTATGACAATGCAATGTAGTGTTGATTCTCGTGTCTTGGAACTCTGGACTTTAAGTCTTTGAAAACCCACTTGTTGTACACAGGTTTTCAAGGAGAGTTAGATCCAATTAGTTTTAACATTCTTTTGTTTCTTGGTTCATATGCTTTGTATTGACACAGGTAAGGCTATGCCGAGAGAAGTCGTCAGGCAATATATATGCCATGAAGAAGTTGAAGAAATCAGATATGCTTAGCAGGGGCCAGGTGAGGTCAAGCATCATTCCCATCCTTTGTTATTAAGCTTGTGGAAGGTGTCATTTTGTTATGCGTAGATTGCATTTTCTCCATGGTTCACTATGTGTTCTGCTATATTATGAAAGTTGTAGCCTTGTGATAAAAATTTTGTGGGTATTCGCTAATTTGTTGTTTCTTTTCCTTTATTATAACTAATTTTGACTCATAATTACTTTCAGAGCTCATCTGTTGACTATTAGGATCATAAATGAACAATGTGAAACTGTTTTCTTCTTAATGCAATGTGTCAGAATGTATGTATGTGTTTGTTTGATATATGTTGATTGTCGGATGATGACATCCACCATAGGCTTGCCATTTTGATACATGATACTCCTTGGTGTCGTCTTGCTTATTATTGTCTGTGCTTTGGATTCAACATTTTATGTTCAGTTTGAAATCCTTTAGCATTGATTTCCTTTTCATTGTTAGTATAGCATCGACTTCGGTTGATGGATAGAACAGTCACAGATATCATGTATTTCCTTGCATCGTTTGTGAAATGTTTTGATAGTTCCAGTCCTTTTCCGTCCATACCATATTTGCTTCTGTAGTCTGCTTTATTGATCATATGCCAGCTCTTCACTGAATTTGGTTTGTGTACTTAGAGATTTAGTTTTTCACCCATAGGTTGAACATGTTCGAGCTGAAAGGGATTTGCTTGCGGAAGTTGGCAGTCACTGCATTGTGAAGTTATACTACTCATTCCAAGATGATGAATACTTGTACCTAATAATGGAATATCTTCCTGGTGGAGACATGATGACTCTCTTAATAAGAGAAGACACCTTAACTGAAAGTGTGGCTAGATTTTATATTGCTCAGACCGTCCTGGCCATAGAGTCCATTCATAAGCATAACTACATTCACAGGTTAGTAATTATTTACAAGTGAATTAGATTTAGGCACCAGCTGCATGATTTTCTTTTGAGATAGGTTTAATATCTTTTGTAGGAGTAACTATTTCCTTTTATTTTAATCTCTCCGTAAAATTCCAATCTTGCATTTTCAGAGATATCAAACCTGACAATCTTCTGTTAGACAAAAATGGTCACATGAAGCTGTCTGATTTTGGTCTTTGCAAGCCACTGGACTCTGCAACTTTGTCTACTTTACATGAAAACGAAGCCATGTCTGATGAGAACTTGCGAGAAACAGTGGATGTTGACAACAGCCTCCAGAAGGCAGAGGCTGGACGTAGGTGGAAAAGCCCAAGTGAACAGCTTCAGCATTGGCAAATAAATAGGAGGAAGCTGGTAGGCGTTGAAATTTTACATCATAGTGATATATTAGTTATTTAAAGGCATTTGTTTTAGGTCGCAATAACATGCTATTGCTTTTTATCTTCAAGGCATTTTCAACTGTGGGTACACCAGATTATATTGCTCCAGAAGTATTGCTGAAGAAAGGCTATGGCATGGAGTGTGACTGGTTTGTATATCAATCCTTTTAACTCAGTGGTAAAACTTGTTACATGTAGCTTCCCCATCATGAATGGTCATTTATCTTTTTTGTGGTTTACTTAGTTTTCAGTCATTTGGTTCCACTTCCTTGCGACTTCTGACTGTCACCCCTCAGTTGAGTGCACTTATATAGTAGTCTTTCTTATCAATAGTGGAATGTTGATGACCTTTCCTGTGAAATCCAACCTAGTAAACATTTATGTTGATCTGTTTTGCTTTCGTCATTTTGTCTTGATGAAGAAGTATACCTAGTTCGTCTTAAATTTTTTACTACTTCCCTGGGGCACCAATTCGTTATAAAGATCCGCAGCACCAGGTTTAAGTCTATATAGATCACCTGTATAGAGCAGTACCTTGAATATTTGTCTGTGAGACTTGATACTCCTGTACATCATCTTCCGATCTAGAGACATAACTACAATAGTAGTTATACCGCAGATACAGAAAAGGGAACAAGGCATCACTACAATATGACATTTTTGGTAATGAGTTCAAAGGATGCCTGAGAGTAAACAAATTTTTGAGTTTTTTTTGCTTTGCTCTATTAAGCAAGTCAATGTGTTTCTTGTAGCATATAATGGTTTGTACTTAGACATTGTAGTTAGTAGTTACCACATCATAGTATACTCTATTTGAGTGCTTTTTTCCTCCATCACTTCCCAAACTTTGTTTTCAAGATTTTAACTAACATGAGCTATATTTCTCTCGCAGTAGTATTTGATTTGATGTATTCTGATTCAGTGGACCACTTGCAGGTGGTCACTAGGCGCAATTATGTATGAGATGCTTGTTGGTTATCCCCCTTTTTACTCGGATGACCCCATAACCACATGCAGAAAGGTGAATCTACTTCTTGTGATTTGGATATTGATGACTTTAATAGATTTGTCAGTAGCTAAAGGATCGTTTGATCAACTTGCCCCTTTTGCTTTGCCAGTCTTAAAATAATTCTGACCTTACTTGTATCCGTACAGATATTTAACTACTGATTTAGTGATGTTAGACAATTTTCCTAGGACACGATCACCTTATAAAACTCAATCGGAGGTTTCTTGTTTGTTTACTCTGTTCAATAAATGATTTCAGATTGTTCACTGGAAAAATCACTTAAAGTTCCCTGAAGAGGCAAGGTTGACACCTGAAGCAAGGAATCTTATCTGTAGATTGTTATGCGATGTTGACCAGAGACTAGGTATTGGAGGGGCAGATCAAATAAAAGTAAGACCTTAAACCCTATTTGTAATTCTTATCATATAGTTTTGTTCTCTGCATTCATTGTAATGGAAATGCCACAGGCTCATCCTTGGTTCAAAGATATTGTTTGGGACAAACTCTACGAAATGGAAGCAGCTTTCAAACCAGAGATCAACGGGGAGCTTGATACTCAGAATTTTTTGAAGTTCGACGAGGTTAAGTGCTAGATTGTCCTTACCAGATATGTTTTTTTTTTTAATTTTGCGGACTGATGGAATAACTTGTTCTGTTTGTCACTACTCAGGCGGAAACTCCCCCGGCAAGAACCGGCTCTGGGCACTCACGGAAGGTACATTACCTGTTAATTTAAAAAAATTAGATAATATTCTCGAATAGACACTATCAATGCTGACTTTGAGTAGGCGCCTCTCCAGTAGTAGCTTCTGGGAGTTGGCTAAACTTTTACTTCTGACATTTAAACACTACTCTATTACCGTAAAAATTAGGATCTTGGATTTTTTTTCAAATCTATCACCATTAGATGTCTCAGATATAAAGACTAAATGTATGTTGTAAATTGGTAAACTCCCTTTAGTTATCTTCATCTGATTCTCTAAAGTAGATTTGTGTCCTTCTTGTAAATTAGGGAGTAAATTCTTGTTAAATCTATTTTATCTTTATTCTAAATGCATCTCACTCGTGTTTCTTTCATTGACAGATGCTATTAACACCCAAAGATTTAAGCTTCGTTGGTTATACATACAAGAACTTTGACGCTGTGAAAGCGAAACATCAATCTTTGGGTATACAATTCTTGCTTTATCATTTAGAAACTGGATATCTCTTAAAGTTCTCTTGTTCTGTATTCCTCTCTTCATGGTTGTTAGTTGAAAGGGAAACAATCATGTAAATGGAACCTCACGTTTAGTTATTTCATTGCTTGCAGATCGGAAGAAGAGTACATCACCAACACGACAGTCGCTGGATTCAGTAAACAGTAATAAACTATAAAACTAACTAACCCTGTTTGTTAACCTCAACGTATCTGCTTTTGAGGATTTATGTTTTTGACAAATCTAATTATAGTAGCTTCTTTCCTTTTGGCCCTTGATCCTGTTAGATAAAATTTTTTTTTTGCAGGTGATTCTGCTGTGGATTATTCTGCCAGGCCAACAATGTTGGAAATACAAACAGATAAGCTAACAATTGACGAATCCATGTTGCCATAGAAAGAGATGCAGTTAAGTCAATTCGCCCATGTGATGCATTCCGTTGTTAAAACTCGAAAGTCCTCCTATGATGATGTTGGTAAAGAGCGTAGCACTGCCTGCTTAGTTTTCAGTCAGTCAGGTTATTGTTACCGTAATTTGTGTTCTGTTGGATGAACCACCCACCGTCTAGATGTACAGTAGTGTGTATTTTGAGGAACTCTGGCGAAATGCATTATTAGTTAGTAGTAGTGAAATGTTTAAATGAGACCGGATGATGATATATTATGCTCGATGTCCGGGCAGCCCAAGTCGGCACACCCTCATCATGCCTCGTCTTGCAGTAGTTTCTGGTTTTTGCATCTTTAAAATTCAGGAAAATGAAGCAAAGAAGAAACTTATGCATGTATGAGATTTTCTGACACATCGCTAACCTGCCTATATGTATTATTTGGAAAATCTCTTTAACAAACTGATCTTCGGTATAACATTTTCACTGTGGGTTAAGTTCTTCTTTCACAGTTTTACCTTCAAATTCATTCAAAATCGATACATTTGACACAACTTCTGTGTTATGAAGTGAGTTATGGAGTGAGGTTAGAAAAGTTCTCTGAAATTTCCAATTTGTTGATTTCTCCGAAACCGCTTTAAAATTTCTTCCTCAACAATCAATTTTTTTTCCTTTTTTCTTTTTTTTGTGGTTGTAAATTTAACCATAATTTCAATGTCAACGATTTCAATTAAATAAAATCAACTTTAAAAAAAAAATATCTACTTTATTTCTAATTTCCCGGTAGACCATGCATGTTGCTTCCAATGTCTAAAAGGATATGCCTTTCCAATTAACTCCACTTTTCAAGTCGTTTCCTTTTGCTTTCTCTATCAAATCAATGAAAACGTATACTGAAAACATAGTTTGTATTACTTTTCTTGGTATAGGAGCAAGAGCAACACATGTCCTGTCCTGTACCCTAACTACTACTATATCATATAATTTCATTTCCCACACATATATGTAGATATATATATATATATAGACACCGACTCATCCTTCATTTGTACTTCTTGGGTCTCTCTCAGTTCTTTTCTCCTCCATCCCCCTCTTCTTCTTCCATCAAAAAATTCAAGCTTCTAACAAAAAAAAATGTCTGCAACTAATAACGTTTGTTGCTTGTGTGGTGATATCGGTTTCCTGATAAACTCTTCCGCTGCAACAAATGCTGTAACCGCCTTCAACATTCGTAAGTTTTTCGCTGTCCAGAGATATATGATTATACAATTGTTTTCATTACTATTTTTACTGATTGTGATCATGAAATTACATTGTTTTTAACAGTTATTGTAGTAACTACTATGATGATTCGGCATCGGTAGCGAATGTATCGTGCGATTGGTGTTTACACGAAGAGAGAGGCAGTATGACTACAACCACTGCTGCTGCAACTTCTGGCAAGAAACAAATCTCTTCTTCTGGCAAAAGATCTTCATCGTCTAGCAGTGGTAGAGATCATGAGTATAACTCATCAGGTGAGAAGATTAAAAAAAATGATAAAGAATCAACTAGTACTACTGATCAAAATAAGGGAAAGAATAGTGGTGCTCCTTCTCCAAGAACTGCTGGCCGGAGATATAAATTTCTTAAGGATGTATTATGTTGATCATGAAAGGATTAATCATCAGTATGTTACGTCAATATCATCACGATCGTATCATCAAGAGTTATATATTATTATCTATATATATATATATATATATATATAGTTTTTTTGTTTAATTGTTCGTGTAATAGGCCTTATAATTAATTAGAAACATGTATCAGGTTTTTATTTATTGTAATAACAATCTTCTTAATTAATTAATGGTGATTTAGATCGATCCTTTTAATTAACTTTATTTTTATGCTTTTATTATTTAGCACTGTACTTTGTTGGGTGTAAGATCACATGAAAAGATTTGATCACTGGTTGATTGTGATTTAGTACCTGAAAGAGATTTGTGATTAGAAACATAAAATCATAACAATTCTCTAATTACTGTACCTTAATTATGATTATGTAACATATAAGTGTGAAAGGTCAAGTAATATGTCTCTGTCTGTCACACTGAGGTGTTGCCCTTTGCCTTTAATATGTACTCACAATATAGTCTGAGCTGAGAGTAGTCTCTGTAAGAGAAATAAATTGACACCAAAAAAGGGAGATCATATAGTGTATCTAAAAACTGCTGCTAACTTTTTCTAGGTTCGTTGAAGGTATTTATGACATCCTTATCTCTCTATAGTCTTCTTCATGCATATCTCCTAGATTGCCCTACTGAATTTTCTCTTAATTATACAACATTAAACTGTTTTTAGGCGGTTGTTGGGTTGCTGTCTTGTTGCTTTATCTCCTATGTGTTTGGGTGGATTTTTGGCTTCCCTTGCTGCCCTTAGACTAAGTCTTATGGGCTAGATTGGAGGGGCTAGATTAGCACTTAAGTGTTGCAATTCAAAAAAAAAGCGTAGCAAAAAAGTTAACACTAGTTCTCTCTCCTAGCAGTAGCTAGCATGTGAAGTAGCATGCTAGATAGTTCGTTGAATGGTTCAACCGCTTGAAAAACTACCTTTTCGCGGAATGGTTCAAAAATGAGGGTTTATTTTTGATCCGATTACCGAGATTTGAAGCGCGGAATGGTTCAGTATTTGGTCTTCGAATGGTTGGTACTGGCGCGGAATGGTTCAAACGCTTATCGACGTGGACTGCTAATCTAGCAGCTAGATTAGCACTCCCATAAGACTTAGTAGGTATTTCTGACTGCTAATCTAGGTGCTAGACTAGCACCCCATAAGACTTAGTCTTATTAGGCGCTTTTCTTCTTAATAAATCTTTAACCTTGTAAGAGGCAAAAAAAAAAAAAAAAAAGTCATTCAACTAAAACTCTTACTCAATTTTTAGCAAAACTACTTTCACAATGAAGAAGAGCAAAACAAAACTGAAGATGGTAATACTAATAGTCTAATACAGACGAGTTTAGATTGGGCTGTTAGATAAGGACATGAAAACGTGTTAATAGTACGGAAAATGCGTCATTTGTCCAAAAAAATTTAAAACATGGTTCAAATGGACGAGTAAAAATTATTATGGGTGAAATGGACAAAAAAAAATAGAAAGGATGAAACTGGATTCATCCAGGCTTAAACTTAAAAAATTGCGAGGATGAAACTGGATGCATCCTGATATAAATTAAAAATAAGAAAAAGTATTTGAAAATGGGTAGGATGAAACTGGTTACATCCTGGCTATTTTTATATTTTTGTCCATTTAAACAGTATCAAAATCTAAATGTCTTTTTCACCCAGGAATTATTGATTTTGGTCTTTTAAACCAATTTTGTGTTAATAGTAATACTAACGGATGTTAACTATTTTCAAGGTTTGACTAGAATATCTGGTTGACTAACGAGTTATCATTTTTCCTGAAACGGGATGTGAAAGTATTATTTTTTCTAAAACGGGAAATTAGTCGACCAATAAACCAAAATATGGTTGCATGATGTGTTATGCATCCTTTATGGTGGTTTGCATAATGGCTATGCATTCAATTTTCGAGAATTGTGCCTAAAATGATAGTATCATTTTTCTTGAAACGGATGGAGTACATCGTTTTATTAGTTGCAATGGAAAATTAGTTGATGCATAAACCAATATTTTTCTACATAAAGTATTATGTATCCTTTGTGATGGTTTGCATAATGGATATACATTTAATTTTCTAAAATTGTGCCTAAAATTATATATATCTCCGAATTTTTCGTAAAAACTCCAAATTTGATATTGTTGTTTGTACTTGTTGCGTAGAGTTTTTTATAACCTTTCTAACGAGATAAAATTTGTAAAATTCCAATGCACGGATTTTTAGATATGTTATATTAAAGTTTGCTTTCCAATTATACCCCTGAAAAGATATGATATACAAGGAGTTATAGTAATTGGACTAAAATGGAGGGACATTTTTGGTTTTTCGGCCCTAACCATTTCCAATCTTTTTGTGGTAATTGATCACTTAGATTTTACAAAAAAGTGGCCATATAAAGGACCTCCCTCGCTTCGCTCGGTCGGCCCAACTAACGGATGTTAACTATTTTCAAGGTTTGACTAAAATATCTGGTTGACTAACGAGTTATCAACATGAACACTAAACTGGATAAACTTACGATCCTAACACAAAATAACTCTAGTTAAACCAACTAGGGCTAGCTCAGTTGGCTAGGGTCGAACTCTCGAGTTGTTAGGTCAAAGGTTCGAATTCCGCCGCGGATCGTAAAAAAAAAAAAAAAAAAAAAAAAAAAAAACTCATGAAAAACCACTCACGAGTGACTAGCTTGATTGATTGTCTCCATCGCAAAATCAAAATCTTTCTTGATGATTTAACTTGGAAAAACTTCTACTCAACGTTTAGCTTGATGATTCAACTGGACTAATGTAAGAATAAACGCATTAAGGAAATCCCTTGATTGTTGTTCATTGGTCAAGTTAATTAATCATGAGAACTGCCTGTGTGATAGGGAGTCTTTCTTGACCACCCAACCAGGAAGAAAAAGAAAATGTAAAACATTTTGAATGAGATAACCCAACACACAACCCCACCAAAATCTAAATCATCTTCCATCAATATCATCTAGTAATAACAATTGATACTCATCTACGACAGGATGAGTTTCTCTACCATGGAAGAGAACAACGATACCAACGAAGGATCGTAATTTGTATACTGATACTAATAAGTGATGATTTTGGAATATGAAATGTTTAACTCTTGGGATATTTAAATCATGAGGAGGATCCATGGACACTCTTAGATGGACAAGATTTGCGTCATTTTCTTTGCAAAAGCAAAACGATAATGAATTGAAGTCTAATATTTTGATGGTATATTCTTCTTATAAGACTCTACATTCCTACAAAAAATGAGCACAATTCGAGGTGTATAAAACCACCATCTACCCCTTTGAATATCAGCCGTTCAAAATTAACGGTTGAAGTTAAGATCGGTAGATGGTCAGGTTTGCTATCTCGACTTGGATCATATGTAACTTACAAATTATGGTCCGTCCGTCTAAACATTGATTTGTACATAGTAGTCGTCGTCTTCTGATGATATTTCTTCATCTGCTTAGTGCTAGGAATTTGAGATAGCAATGGTCAGCAATGATAGCAAGTCTAATTTCCAGATAATATACATAATTTTGTACGTACGTATATATAATTAAGGAATCAAGATCTGTAATTAGATAATTTGGAATTCTATATAAGGTGAAGTACATAAAAAGTAGAAAGAGCTTTTTCTATTTTTCCACAGTGCGTTGATGAAAGATCTTGACCCACAAATTGTAATCAATTCAAGAACTTAAAAACAGACCTTTTCAGATACGACATGATCAGCATATGTTTTTTCAAGTCGGCCTCAACAACGATCATGGGATATATCATATATTACTTAATTAATTCATGATCGAATTATTAATTAATGTATATTTTTTGATTTACCTAGATTGTAACATACTAGTGCATGCGCTAAATATTTTAATTGAGCTCAAAAGTGAAAATGGTGATGACTAGGTACTTTATCGGAAAATATCTCTTTTTTTCTCTCAAAAGTATGAGTTTGATCAGTCGATTGCATTTTTAGAGGTTCTCATTAGTGCCTTATCTAATCAGTGTCTACGTATCTATTACTACGTTAAGTCGTCATGTTCAACATCATATCATCATGTTCAACATCATATCAAGTCGAGTCCAAAAGGGTAGCGTATTGGGATATTATTTTAGAACTTAGTTTGTGAATACAATTTCATAATAACTTCTAAGAACAAAAACAAATATATTTGTCGGAAGCAAATTGTTTTTGCTTCTAGTTTTTAAACAGTATCAAAATTAACTTTTGTTTATGACATCCAAATATCCTGAAAACCATTTTTACATTAGAGGAATATGTCATCTATACGGTAGACGGGTAGAGGAGAGTTTTCATCTACGAGAAAAACAATTGATGGTTGGATCCATGTCATTAAACTTTCCTGCATCAAAGTAAGCAGTAAGTGTTTAAATAATTCATTGGTGGCGTACTGGCGGTGGCCTTGACCTTTTGGACCATATGTGCAAAACCCAACGTTGCTTCGATATATTCCAAACACTTCTAATACCAAATAGATAATAATCCCAAAATCTAATCCATGATCATGACAAAGACTATGTTTAGCTTCAGTTGCCAGTAACAAACAAAATTAACTAACTACTTGCTGAAAATTATGTCCCCTTTAATAATTTTCATGCTTACGCAAGCATGAATTCATTGGTTCAGACAACATTAAAGAGCTTGCCCAATCACTTGCCACTAGTGGAGCATGATCTTCTCGCCAGATGATGGCCGGAGGTGGCTAGAGCTGACCGGAAATTTTCTCCCAAACTATTATAGGAACTAGTATAGTATGAAAACAACAGTGGCCGGAGTTGGCTAGAGCTGCCCGGCATTTTTCTCCCAAACTATTAGGAACTGGGAAGTATGAAACAACAGTGGCCGGAGGTGGCTAGCGCTGTCCGGCATTTTTCTCCCAAACGGTTAGGAACCGTGGGGCCACATAAAAATCATGTGTAACAGCGAGCAGTTGACACATACCGGGGAACATTTTGGATCAACAAAAAATTCGATACCGACGAGTTTTAGAGTCAGATCATTAGTATCTTCGCCCAATAATTTTACCATTACACTATGGTGACATTACACCGACACGGCCGCACCGACTGATAATATTTAACGATGATTTATTTACCTAGTTTATTTTTCATCTTGGATCTAGCTCAAGTGCCCCCCGCGTAAAGGAACAGGGGGGGACAAAGTGTACTACTAGTAGTACGTACTTCGCTTGGTAGTAGCTGGTGGGATACAGATAGCTAGATATACTTTTTGTAGGGCATTCAAGAGATTCATAAATGTGTTGTGTTTCAATCTTCACCAGCAAAAACTACTATCCACATCTTTGGAAAGGGTCGTTTCTAGGGCATGCGGACAGTACGTATATATACTGTTACCTCCTTCAACATGCAATACACCTATGCATTATTTGTACATTTATATGTCGTACGTTTGGCAACTTTATGTGGTTGTGATGTGATATTAGCCTGATGTACCCTCTGAACATGAAGAAAAAGGAAAAGAAAAGGACAATTTGGAAGGTTATTATTGTGGACAGGTGGGCAGGCAAATAGATAGGTGCGTTATGTTCTATCTATTTGAGCCAAAGAGTTTTTTTTTTTGGTACTGTGGGATGATTTAATTAAATTTTTTCTTCTTATGGCCGATTAGAGCTGCCAAGTTTCCTACTCAGGTCATAATTTGTGTTTTGCAATTACCCTAATGACTTTACCACTGTATTGATATCGTCTTTTTTCTTTTTACTGTGACTAAGGTCAAGGTTACCAAGAAGAGGAGAACTATTCTGCCGATCAAAAAAAAAAAAAAAACAAGAGGAGAATTCATTGGTTTCTGTCAAAAGTTTTAGTAGCTATGGACTTAGTGCAGCTCAATCCCCTACTCTTCATCCTCCTCTTCCTTTCCTACATTGCAGGTAACAATAATCTTACAATATAAAGACCCAGCAAGGCCAGGAATTTAACCAAGTGCAGGAAGAGTCGTTTTTAGTTATTGGTGATTTTAAATTGAACCCCCCAAGCATGCTTATTCATCAAGTGTATCACAAGAGTGGTTAGGTAAATTTTGGGGCCGGTTGTCAAGAGTGTGTCTATAGTTTAATGCCAATGGTAATGGCCATTGTGCAAAGTACTGTTGAGGTAGCATGTACAGTAAAGGTGCTGGAGGTGAACCACCTGCAAGGCTGCAACTCTTGCTGAAATTATACTTGGTGGGCTTGACTTCTATGGTACAGAAAAACCCATGAACACTTAATCCTGAAGAAGGAATGCCTTTCCCCGATTAGCCTAATATTTGAATTATAGAGCAAGTGTAAACGAACGATTGGTATAACTTTCCATGGAGTCGTTAAATTTTGCAATGAAACTCATAATTTTTCACAATTACTTAAACTTTTGTTTACTAATACCATAAAGTACTCAAAAACCCATTACTGGCCTTTTTGGCACACAAAAATGCTCCATGACTCAAAAATTATTCATAACCCAAGAAATATGTTTCATAATCCTCACTATAAAACCTGATCACTTAGTCGCTTAATGCTTATCACATGCACGTAATTTTGTGACTTCCTCCAGGGCCGTTCCTAAGAATTTTTTGCCCGAAAGTGAACTGATATTATTTTTGCCCCCCATAATTTTCTTTAACACAAACTGTACCTACAACCTATCCCTTTAATCAACCAAAAGCAAATTCAATTACTAAATATCACCGCTGTTTTAATGCCCAAATTATAAAATTTAAAGAGCTTTAGATTCATTTCATCAAACTATAAACTTTATTAACATCACAATTACTCATAAGTAAAGATCCCCTCTATCAAATAGAAGACTCACAACACTCATAAGTAGGTGTAGTGCCTAGTAGAGGTGGTGCTGCGCACGAACATGGTGTGGGAAGAAAACTAGAAACACAAAGAGAAGAAAGGAGGTAAAGAAAGAAAAATGAAGCACAACCAACTATTTAATATTTCTTCTAAGATCCTCCTAATATTATTAAACTTCCATCCCAACCATTTATGTTAATTACACTTTAATCCTTAGCATAATTTCTCTTTTGAAAATACCCCAGCATAACAAGGCTTTTTGTTGCCCCTGTGCCTTTGTTGCCCCAAAGTGGGGCTTGTCCTGCTTCCCTATCAGGACCGGCCCTGCTTCCTCTTTCCCTATAATTTAATAGTCTGATGCAAACAAAATCAGTTCTATAAAACCTACTCAAAACTCATAGCCCTATTTGAAATTTAATTCTTAGTCCATTCAACTGTTTTAGTCACCCAAATTTTCAATCTTTTATTCGGTCCCTGCTCAAAACACAACATTGGATTATCCTCCTATCTCGATCATGCGAGAGTAGAAACCTCTCAGACACCTTTGTGTTACGGTTGTAACAAAATACACTATCTGAATTTTCAGGTTGTATGAATGTTAAGCATACTGCAGATGACCCTCCTAAAGACTCTCAACAAGCAGCACTCTGAGCTAGTATTACGCCAGAGTCCACAGCCACTCTTTACGGCATGACTAGATTTTAAATTTGTTACATTGTCAAACAAATCTGTAACCAACTGTTGAATGCTCTTGAGTATAAATAAATCTGCTCTCTACACACATCAAGTGTGGAAGCATTCACCCTAAAATCTCTGTTTAACTTGGTATCAGCCTGATCCAAGCCATCTTCCGCAAAAATACCCAAAATCATAAAACCAGAAATACAAAAAAAAAAAACCAAACCCTAAAATATCATGGCAGATGCAACAAATACTCTTCGTCAGGTACAGATCCATCATCTAGTTACCTTGAAACATACTGAAACTAATCATCTACTATGGAAAGCTCAATTCAAACCCATCTTAAAAGGGTATGACCTCACTGGATTTGTTGATGGAACCAAACCCAAACCAGCAAGAACTTTACCTGAAGGTGAAGCTATAAATCCAGAGTTCACAGCTTATGAACAACAAGACTCTCTGATTCTTGGATGGTTGAACTCTACCTTAACCCTAGAAGTTTTAAGCAATGTAGCAAGTCTTACCACTGCAAAAGAAGTGTGGGATAAACTGGAATCTGAATATGCACCAAAAACCTTTCATCATCAGATGAATCTGAAGAAACAACTCCACAGCATGTCAAAAGGTAACAAGACTCTTAAATCCTACTTGAATGAAGCTAAATCTTTGTTTGCTCAGTTGGCAGAGTCTGGATGCGCTGTTTCTGCTGATGAAAAAAAGTAGGCCATAAGCAATGGACTTAATCAAAGTTATGATACAATTGTCACTGCCTTAAGTATAGTCGAAGGGATGGATATCGACACTTTTTACTCTCATCTTCAGGCCCGGTTCTGAAGGGGGGCATCTTGGGCTCCCGCACAGGGCGGGAAATTTTAGAGGGCGGGAAATTTTGGTCCATTAGCTAAAATGTGTTTTTTTTTTTTTTTTCTTCATTTCTCGATGGAGAGTCCTCGACTTATTAATGTTATTCTTTTGTGCGCCACAAATTATTTGATTTTGATGTTATACGGTAGATTCTATGTGATTTTTTTTTTATTTTCTTTTTTGCGTAACAGGGCGTCCTGAGCTATTTCGCCCAGGGTCGTCTAAATGTCTGAGACGGCCCTGCTCATCTTGTCACTTTTGACATGAGATTAGAACAACAACTATCATCGTTGCAGATCCCAGTTGCCAATGTTCATGTTACCAACATGGCATCATCAAGCAGAGGAGATCCAAGAAGGTTCAATAATCAAAATAGGGGTCCATATCAAAACAACAACAACAACAACAACAACAACCAATCAAATCCTTGTCAACAGCAGCCTCAAAAGAATACTCAGTTTGTCGAAAAATGCCAGATTTGTAAGAAAAAGGGACATCTTGGAGATAGATGCTGGTTTCGTTATGACAAGCCAACCAACAACAACCAGCGTTCACCAGCAGCCTACATCGCTTTACCTGGCGGTCACATGGAAAATCAATGGGTGACAGACACAGGAGCCACTCATCATCTTACGGCTGATATGCGCAATCTGGCAATTCCACATGAATACAATGGTACTGAACAGGTTCATGTCGGAAATGGTAATGCACTGGATATTTCGAATGTTGGTAATGCATCTTTCACCATTAATTCAAGGTCTTATGCACTGAAAAATATATATCATGTCCCTAAAATCAAAACCAATCTATTATCAGTATCACAGTTTTGTAAAGACAATGATGTCTATTTTGAATTTCACACTGGTTTTTTTGTTGTAAAGGACAAGCGCACGGGGATAATGCTGCTGAGAGGGTTCAATAAGAATGGGCTTTATGTTTTTGATGGAGTTAATTTGCTAGAGCGTCCAATAAAACCGCAGGCACTGGTCTCCTCTTCTCTTCCTATATGGCACCAGCGATTAGGACACCCAATGCTGAGTACTGTTTCCAAGATATGTCATCAGTTTTCACTTCCAGTAAAAAATAAACAATTTGAGTTTTGTCACTCTTGCCATGTGAGTAAAAGCAAGAAGTTGTCTTTTTCCCTTAGTAGCACTGTTTATGATAAGCCATTGAGCTTGATTGTCTCAGACATATGGGTCTCTCCCTCTTTATCAAGAACTGGTTTTAGGTATTATATATTGTTTATGGATGTCTTTTCTTACTATACATGGATTTTTCCTCTTGTCCAAAGATCAGATGCATTATACACCTTCATTCTCTTCCGCAAACAAATTGAGAATCTCACAGATCATAAAATAAAAGTTTTCCAATCTGATAATGCACTAGAATATAAAAAGTTCACTTCCTTTCTCAATGAGTCAGGCATCCAACATCGTTTTTCATGTCCTCATACGTCTCCACAAAACGGTTTAGCAGAGCGTCGTATCAGACATGTCACAGAGTCTGGTTTAGCTATACTCTTCCATGCACATATGCCTAGATCATTTTGGGCAGATGCCTTTGTCACTGCTTGTTATCTTATAAACAGGCTACCAAAATCTAGCTCCGAACCGAAAACTCCATTAGAATTGCTGTTCAACAAGTTACCAAATTACTCCTTCTTGAGAGTCTTTGGATGTTTAGCTTACCCTTGTTTGAGACAATATAATAGGGATAAGCTTGAACCCAGGTCTCTACCTTGCACCTTCATTGGCTACAGTAATGCACACAAAGGTTACATGTGTTTGCATAGAGAATCAGGAAGAATATATATTTCTAGGCATGTTCGATTTGAAGAAAATTCATTCCCATTCTTATCTCTCAAGCAGCAATCTCTGGTGCCAAATCCAGGTATTGTACCTTCTAGCACAAGTGTTTTCTTTAAGCAACCTTTTCGAAGCTGTCGTGTGCCTGTAATCCAGGGTGCTAGTACAATACAATCTGATGTTCAGCAACATTCAGAGAATGTCAATCTTCCAGCAACAACCTATGATACTGCTTATGTGCCGAGTAATGCATCATCGGGCCGTCGACATAAGCCCCGCAAATTCAAAGAAAGCATCAAATACCTCCTTCGTCCAAGATTCAGCAACTGCATCGATTGAGGAAGTGCAAAGTGGAAGAACGACACATCCCATGGTAACAAGAGGAAAAGATGGAATTCGCAAGCCCATTCAGAAACTGTGCCTAACAGCGTCCAAACATTCTTTACTCGGAGATGCCGATTTTATGGAGCCAACGTGCTTTTCAATTTGGAAGAAAAATTCCGAGTGGAGAGATGCGATGGATGTCCAAATTAATGCCCCGATTCGCAATGGTACATACTCTCTTGTTAAATATGAAAAAGGGATGAATGTGGTAGGCTCGAAATGGGTGTATAGGGTTAAGCAAAACCCAGATGGCACTATTGAACGCAAAAAAACGCGTTTGGTCGCAAAGGGATACAACCAACAGTAGGGAATCGACTTTGGTGAAACCTTTTCACCTGTTGTTAAGCCTTGTACTATCCGTCTGGTACTATCTATTGTTGTGATGAATCGATGGGAAATCAAGCAATTAGATGTGGAAAATGCGTTTTTACATGGTGAATTGGAAGAAGATGTCTATATGCAGCAGCCTCAAGGATATGTGGATGAAAACTGTCCAAACCACGTGTGCAAACTGCACAAATCACTCTATGGCCTTAAGCAGGCGCCTAGAGCATGGTTTTCGAAGCTGAGCACCTATTTAATTCAACTGGGGTTCAAGGGTTCTATTGCTGATAGTTCTCTCTTTATTCGTCAAACTCCAAACTCAGTTTTATATGTTCTGGTGTACGTCGATGATATTATTGTCACCGGCTCGCAACCTGATGAAATCTCTCAGTTGATAACAGATCTTAGTGCTGTGTTTGCGTTGAAGGATTTGGGTGATCTTTCTTTCTTTTGGGGAGTAGAAGTGCTCAGGCAAGGAAAGGAGTTGATACTCACTCAGCGTAAGTATATAACAGATCTTCTGAAGAAGACGAAACTTGATGGTGTAAAACCAGTCAGCACACCTTTGGCAGCAAATGTGAAGATTCAGAAGCTCGGCTCCAAAAAGTTTGAGGATGCCACCCTATATCGCAGTGTTGTGGGTGGGCTACAGTATCTGCATCTGACAAGACCTGACATCTCTGTAGCAGTCAATAAGGTTTGTCAATATATGCATGATCCTTATGACGAGCATTGGGAACTTGTAAAGAGAATCATCTGGTATCTCAAGAGTACTATCGATTATGGTCTTCATTTACGTCCATCCGGAGATTTTACTTTACAGGCCTATTCAGATACTGATTGGGCTGGAAGTTTGGATGATAGACGATCGACAAGTGGCTATTGTGTTTACTTTGGAGGAAACTTAATCTCATGGAGTGCGAGGAAGCAAAAAACAGTGTCCAAGTCCAGTACAGAGGCAGAATATCGTGGAGTTGCAATTGCCACATCAGAGGTTATCTGGATTCAATCACTCCTACAAGAGCTTGGAATTCCAGCTTCACCACCGATACTTTGGTGTGATAATTTGAGAGCAACATACTTAACAAACAAACTAAAGTATTCCATGCTCGTACCAAGCACATTGAAATAGAGTATCACTTTGTCCGTGAACGTGTAGCTGCACATCTTCTTCATGTCAGGTTCATCATCTCAAAAGATCAACTTGCGGACATATTTACAAAAGGGCTGCCAGCTCCAAGATTTCAGATACTACGCAGCAAGTTGCAACTTCGCCAGCTACGGTACAACTTGAGGGGGAATGTTAAGCATACTGCAGATGACCCTCCTAAAGACTCTCAACAAGCAGCACTCTGAGCTAGTATTACGCGCAGTCCACAAACCACTCTTTACGGCATGACTAGATTTTAAATTTGTTACATTGTCAAACAAATCTGTAACCAACTGTTGAATGCTCTTGAGTATAAATAAATCTGCTCTCTGCCCATATCAAGTGTGGAAGCATTCACCCTAAAATCTCTATTTAACTATGAAAATTAAATTTGTACCTGTAAGAGCTTCAACCGAAAGACGCATACCTTTAGTCCATGCAAAAGGTAGTAGTAAGATATGCTCTTCAATCCACTCGCAGCGTTCTTCTCCATACGCATCGTCCACATCCTTTTTCACCCTTTCTAATTTGGTAAATATATATAAAGAAGCTTTATAATTGGATATACGTACCAATAGCCCAAGACGCCCATCAAATTCCATTAACCGATAAGTAGATAATAGTATATTTTGTTTGTCTCTAAGAAAACGCATGAAGATTGAATAATACCGGACCTCTTCCCTTTGAAGATCAAATTCTATCAATCCTTCAAACAACCAATATATAGAACCGTTTGCATAAACAGGAGGATCCATCTTTTCAAACCTAAGTGAATGGGGATTTTCATCATCACATAGTCTTCTCCATGTACCTTCTCCGGTACTCCATATATTACTATCAATCGTCAAGACTTCAACAATATGTACCAAATCTGAATGGACTTGATATACAAATGACTTTATGTTCGTTTCTCGTTGTATCAAATCCTAATGCAATGCAATCAACATTGATGCGTGTCGTAACCACAACAAATTAATTAATACTTTACTACCTAATTAACAAGTAATATAGGGTAGTCAAGGTCGATCCCACGAGGAGCACGAGATTCTAGTTGTAAAAATTGTCACGAAAAGGGGGGTGTAAAAAGCAAAAGAAAATAAACAAAGCAATTAAAATCGAAAGTTGAAAGCAATAAGAGAGACAAGACCAAGGAATCCTTCTTCGTCACGAAACAATGAATCAAGTTATGTTCTTTTCTACTTGTTATTAGTCACAGATTATCACCAACCGTAGGATAGCAGTCCGCTTAGCTAGCCTCAAAATCCCTAATTTCACCGAGTAACAGTCCGCTTAGTTATCGATTCTATTCAAAAGAACCACCCCCGAGGTTCGCTTACAAGATGTAATTCCCCGAATGCATTAAGATTTATGAATTTAGGTTTAGTACTAGTATTTAAACTCGGTTCGCTTGGTTCACTTTCTAGCGTTGTTTCTACACACAATTGCTCCACGGAATCCCTCCGCAAGGTCTCGTGTTTGCTACTTATGTAAAGAGTCAAGAAACAATTACTTATCTCCTAACTTTCACTAGCTTTAGATCAAATTAACAAATCAATTTAGTTGGCCACCCAAACAATCTATCAATCAATCATGAATGTCTTTAAGATCATTCCTATTAGTAAAAACAATCGATAATCATGTGAAAAACTTCAAGATAGAATTGAAACAAAAACTCAAATCATATGTTTAGAACTAGGAATTCATCCTCAAACAATAAAATTAGCTACTCATGCTAAAGAGTTCACACAAAGAATAAGAAGAGAAAAGTGTTGTGTGTGTAGAGAGGTGTGTGTAAAGATGTGTGAAAACTTCTCTATTTATAGGCTTCAATATTCTCCAAATCTTCCAATGAATAGAATCCTTTTCCTTTAGCAATTCAATTTCCAAATTCAAGTCTTTCTCTCCTTCCATCTTATCTTTCCAAATTTGAGTCCAATTCTCCATCCAATTCCTAGCCCAAGTCTTCACACCCATGAGAGAAGTCCATAGAAAATTCTGGAATTTTGGTCGATAGGAAAATCTGGGATTATGGCCGGGAATCCGTCCGGAATAGTCGCTGTCGACCACCCGACTCCGTTGCCGTCAAGGGAATATTTGACGGAATATTCCGTCGGGTCCACCGTTAGGACTAACGGTCAAACGGGTCAACCGTCACCAATGTTAGTCACGGTCAAGGGAGGCATCTCATCGACTTTGAGTCGCCTTTGAATCAGCCTTCTTACTCGGCTAATCGGGGTCGATCATTGAGTCGTTGATCCATCTCGAGTCGGTGATCCATCTCGAGTCACCTTGGCCTAGGCCATTGCACTAGCCTCGACTTTGTTGTCGCACCATGATTGTGCTTCCACCATGTTGGCCCCGTGTACAACTCATTCAATCTTCCTTCCCCGCAATTCAACTTCATTGTCTTGCCACCGCAATCTTCTCTAAACCAGGCCATGGCACCGATGCTCCAAGCCTTGCCAGTCCTGCAATTCAGTGCACTTCCCATATGCAACACCTGCACTGGTGTAAACCTATACATTCATCTAATTAAGCAGCTTCACTTCATTCTTGCATACTTCCCTGCAACAGTTTCATTTCCATTTGCTTTGCATATTGCCAAGCATTCCCATTTCCGCCCACCGTAGCTTCAACTCCACCTCACCGCCATCCCATAACACCATCGTAACCTTAACCCAAAGATATCCACAACTCGGTCCATCGGCTTCAACAATCCTCATCGCCGCCACCCGCAATCTCAACCACATCCACCACTTCCCACAGACAAGCATCAACACCTAGTTCCACCCGAAGTTTCACTCTCAATTAGCCGCTTCATATCAACTTCAACCACCTGTCTCAAGACCCATTACTCAGCTGCACTACAGAGTTCAATGATGGTGGCAATAACAGCTCACAAATTCACTACAATTTCATCACCAATCACATTCTTCTCAGCCAGGATACCACCATCTCAAAGCCAGCTCCATTGCAAAGATCTCTCAGACCCTTGACAACACATAACCAGTTCTTAAGACTCGCCAAACCTTCATCCCTGCACCACATACCGCACCACCCGACCTTCGCCTTGCAACTCCAATCCGAGCCATTTCACTTATCAACACCAGGACCAACCATCATCAACCCCTCCATTGAGACAACATCCACAGTAAACTCCATTGAGACAAAGATCATCATCGCCTAATTCATCTTTGAATTCATCACAAACCCTCTCGCCACTCACCGATATCCCTTGAGCAAAGCAACCAATCAGCCATATACCCATTAACTCACAGGAACAGCCTCCCTGAGTCAGTTCAAGCCACCAGAAGCAAAACCCTGGTTCCAATTCCACAGATTCATCGATTAACAACGTCACTCTCCTGAGACTTCAACCAACAGCACCATCAACCCATTCTTGGTTCATCTGAGCCACGAACCCATCTCCAATCTCGCTGCCGTTTCTTCCAGATTCAACCCAAAATCTCTTTTAGTTCATGGCAGCCTACCATCTTATCTTCCTCAGGCAATTCTTGCTACGGCAACTAAATCCGATTATACCCATCTCTCAACAACATCGATTTCTTCTCCGTCTATCCATAAATATCATCTTGACTCATGGCCATCTTCGATTCATCTTTCACTCCATTTGGAATTCTGCTCAACACCCATTAGCAACAACTACTCAATCCCTCCTTCAAAATTGATCTCGATTCACAAAATCAAACCCTACTTTCTTCTCGGTTCAATATCAGTCTTCCTGTGTTGTTCAACAACACAATACTCGCCTGATTCGACTACGGTGCAAGCACCACCATCTTCTCCATTGAATTCATCGATGTCTTCTTACGATTTTTCTACTTCTCGCTCTCAATCTCTCGGTTCATCAGCAGCCATGACTGCTTTCCTTTACCATTTTCTGTGTATGAATGAATGAATGAGAGGAAACATCAATTTTAGGGTTGTGTAATAATTCGGGTGGATTAAAACGCCCCAGGGATAAGACCACCCCAGTTTGGGTGTAACAACACATATATTTTCTGGATAAGGGCTACCCAGTAATGACAACCCCTTAACCATGATTAGTCCTGTCTTTAAACTTCCCAAAAGGGTTACCCCTTAACATTAATCGAGCTCCATATATCAATCGTCTGTAAAATGACCTTTTTGCCCTTTTGGCTCAAATTGGGTGATTTCTTCTTCTTTTCCTCCGTGCGACTCCAAAGTAGCTACAAAACTCAAAACAAGCGTAAAATACATAATTCACACGAAAAATAGCAAAGAAAGCATAAACTCTAGATAGTAAATACGGTGTATTCTACACCTATCAAATTCCCCCACACTTAGACTTTGCTAGTCCTCGAGCAAATCAAACTAAAAACTCACAACTTCAAGCGTTCCAGCGTCCCAAGCATCCAAAGAGTTATGAGGACATAGAGTTTCTGCATGCTAGTAATAAGAAGTTAGAAATACTAAAGAACATATTCTCGTTCTTAAATGTTGAGTGAGAAATAACCACCCATAATGAGAGAACGCGTGTTTGAGAAACGATCAATAAGCATTTCGCCTCGACTTCTGCCTCACCAAAAAGGATTTTATGATAATTGCACTCAAAAAGACGGCTTTTTTATGGTTCTCACATGTGTGCAGGTAGGAATGAAGAGAGAAATCCTGCAACACGTTGAATGGTGGGAAGGACAACTTCCGAAATATTTTTGAAAACCCACATCTTTTAATATTTTGAAAAACCATTTTTCTGACGATCTCTACGAAAGGAAATCACCCTTTATTATTGAGGATGAGATTACTTACTCACCTTCACATCCGATCGCCAATTATGATAACACCACTCTCACGGCATCCAATAGAAACGTCTTCCGCTCCTCGTCTTGATCTCCTTGGTCTTCGGTTTCAACTATTGATGATAAACTCTCGAATTTCATAAACCCTTGACAATTTGTAACCTTTTTACCTTAAATCCTTGTCGCTTGAAACTTCCTTATAAATTTTCCTTTCCCACGACTTATTAACAAAAATAAGAACAAATATTTCTCTTGTTTTCCTATCACTCTTTTTTTTTAATTTATTTCTTTTCAATTTTTTTTTTTTCTTTTTTGAAAACAAGAGAAATTAAATACAAAATAAACCATGGCCGTGGAAGAAGTATTTTACCACTTGATTCTTCACAACTTGTATCGTCTTTGAAATCATAAACTTTCAAAAATTCTCACCTTTTAATTTTCTTCGCTTTTATGAATAAGTCTTCATACTTGTATGTATAATTATGCTCATTGTATTGTAAGTCCTCAACATATATGTAAAAATCTTCTCTTTGTATGTTGCTTTACTTGTATTTGAAATTTGCTCTTTTTCTCGTTCCGTTGCTTGTAAACCTTAAACTTTTCCCAACTTTCCTTGTAGATTTTGATATCGCTCATTGTTGATGAAGAATGTGTTTCTATGGATCCGTTGTTGTCGCGAGAGAGAATGGTGCTAACTGCAAATCGAACTACAAGAAGGTGGCTTTCATCTATAGACGTCACCCTTATGATTGACAAAATTAGCACTCAAGAGATCAAAGAGTAGTGCTTCTATTGGTGGGAGGTTGGGTAGCTAACCATTCTACCCGGAATTAACGTACGGTGACACACACTCAAAAGAAAGCTCTTTAGTAGATGGAAAATTTCTGGTTGGTGCCTCACATGATATGAATACGGGTAGTCTCCACTAATGATTGATCAGCAACTCTAATAACGCCCTTCTCCCTGCACCAAATTCGCATCACCGGCATGATTAAATCCATTATTTAACACTCTAACAAGCAAGAAATCCGAACGTAGTTCTCTAACATTTCCAAGTTCCATTATGTCGGTCAAAATCTCTATGTAAACATACCTAGAAGTATACTAGTGACTCTAAAATCTTTAAAAGTTGGAGTTTTTAAGTAAAACTTTTTTTAAATTTTTTTGTAATTTTTGTTTTAAAAACATGCTTAACCACTCCCCCACACTTAAACCTTACATTGTCCTCAATGTAATTGAATCCTCCTAGTAAAGTCAAGGTGGGAAATTTTAACATGATAAGGAACAAGAAAAAGAAATAACAAAAAGCAAAAAGATAAGAAATACAAAACCTATGGGTTGCCTCCCATTAAGCGCTTGTTTTAAAGTCGACGGCCCGACTTAGCTCTTATAAGATTCACTCCCCATATACTAACAATCGGAAAATTTGAGGATCCACCCATAATACCTGTTTTGCAAACAATAACTCCATACAAATGTTAGCACAAGAAAATAATAATGATGTTATCGCCCGATAGAAATTTCCCGCACACTTATTCTCGTCCACACTCGGAAGTGTATAAAGAACATAGAATTTTGGAACTTCCATGTATTCCTCTTGGCAAACCTGCATGGTGTTAGAATCAAGTGTTTCCAATGGTGGATATTTAGAAACAAAATCATCCAAAAATACTTTCGAAGCACATACATTCAAACCAATAAGAGGTAAAGGAGAAGAATTAATATGCAAAGGGTTAGACAAACCTTGCACAATCTCTTGTTTTGCGGAATCCTCTTCATCCTTAGAGAATTCATGTGAATTACTTACCTCTTGTATATCGTGGTCCTCTATCGAATCTTGCAACCATTCATCGTTATTTTCTACCTTAACCAAAGTTTTGACATCATTATAATCATTGGCAAGTTCAATTGGGTCTTCCACAAAATCAATGAATGTGGTTTCATCCTCTAGCATTATCTCTTCAACATTCTCATCATCGGAATCGGGCCAGTCTTCTCTCATATAATCTTCCTTGGTATAAATTGTAAGATCTTCTTGTGAGGGTGTTACTTCGTTTACAACAATAGGCAAGTGATATCCAAACTCCTCCTTTTGAATAGGTGAAGGATCGTTATTATGATCCGGAGTTGGAATAACTTCCTCATTGTTGCAACGTTCATACACTTCCGCGGACTCCCATCTTTCCCTAAGAAAATTTTTCCAAGCAATAAATGCATCTTCCTCAAGCTCTTCCTTTTGAATAGGTGCTTGATCATTATTAAGATCAAGGCTCGAGTAAGCTACACTAGCATCATCAAAAGTCTCTAAAGGTTGGTTAATTTGTTCGTATATTTTCTCCGAATTCCTTTGAATTTCTCGATGTGATTCTTGCATCTTTTGTTGAAGATCCCCAATCATGGCAGACATCTTATCTGCAAAACTAGAGAATTTCTGATCATAGACAAAACTATCCTCCCATCCTTGTGATTTTCCACTTACATACCCGTCATAAGGTTGTTGATATGTATGAGAATATCCATAAGGTTCTGTAGGAATTTGATCATAGCCAAAAGATTGGTTTTGATTGTATCCTAAGGATGGTTGAAAGTTGTCATAATGTTGAGGTTGAAAACCGTATTGATTGTTGTAATATGCTTGCTCTTGTCCACTATACATGGAAAACCGATACCTGAAATAAGATTCAAAAACTTAAGTTAGATACGGTATAGAATCTAACAAAGCAAGAATATAGCAAAAAGAAAAATAAAAATAACTAAAATCATCCGCTGCTCCCCGGCAACGGCGCCAAAATTTGGTGCGTGTCGTAACCACAACAAATTAATTAATACTTACTACCTAATTAACAAGTAATATAGGGTAGTCAAGGTCGATCCCACGAGGAGCACGAGATTCTAGTTGTAAAAATTGTCACGAAAGGGGGGTGTAAAAAGCAAAAGAAAATAAACAAAGCAATTAAAATCGAAAGTTGAAAGCAATAAGAGAGACAAGACCAAGGAATCCTTCTTCGTCACGAAACAATGAATCAAGTTATGTTCTTTTCTACTTGTTATTAGTCACAGATTATCACCAACCGTAGGATAGCAGGTCCGCTTAGCTAGCCTCAAAATCCCTAATTTCACTGAGTAACAGGTCCGCTTAGTTATCAGATTCTATTCAAAAGAACCACCCTGAGGTTCGCTTACAAGATGTAATTCCCTGAATGCATTAAGATTTATGAATTTAGGTTTAGTACTAGTAGTTAAACTCGGTTCGCTTGGTTCACTTTCTAGCGTTGTTTCTACACACAATTGCTCCACGGAATCCCTCCGCAAGGTCTCGTGTTTTCTACTTATGTAAAGAGTCAAGAAACAATTACTTATCTCCTAACTTTCACTAGCTTTAGATCAAATTAACAAATCAATTTAGTTGGCCACCCAAACAATCTATCAATCAATCATGAATGTCTTTAAGATCATTCCTATTAGTAAAAACAATCGATAATCATGTGAAAAACTTCAAGATAGAATTGAAACAAAAACTCAAATCATATGTTTAGAACTAGGAATTCATCCTCAATCAATAAAATTAGCTACTCATGCTAAAGAGTTCACACAAAGAATAAGAAGAGAAAAGTGTTGTGTGTGTAGAGAGGTGTGTGTAAAGATGTGTGAAAACTTCTCTATTTATAGGCTTCAATATTCTCCAAATCTTCCAAGGAATAGAATCCTTTTCCTTTAGCAATTCAATTTCCAAATTCAAGTCTTTCTCTCCTTCCATCTTCTCTTTCCAAATTTGAGTCCAATTCTCCATCCAATTCCTAGCCCAAGTCTTCACACCCATGAGAGAAGTCCATAGAAAATTCTGGAATTTTGGTCGCCGGAAAACTGGGATTATGGCCGGAATCCGGCCGGAATAGTCGCCGTCGGCCACCTGAATTCTGTTGCCGTCAAGGGAATATTTGACGGAATATTCCGTCAGTCCACCGTTAGGACTAACGGTCAAACGGGTCAACCGTCAGTCAACCGTTAGTCGGCCCGGGTCAAGGGAGGCATCTCGGTCAGCTTTGAATCAGCTTTCTTACTTCGCTAATCGGGTCGATCATTGAGTCGGTGATCCATCCGAGTCGTTGATCCATCCGAGTCACCTTGGCATAGGCCATTGCACTAGCCTGACTTTGCTGCTGCACCATGATTGTGCTTCCAGCCATGTTGGCCCTGTGTACAACTCATTCAATCTTCCTTCCCTGCAATTCAACTTCATTGTCTTGCCACTGCAATCTTCTCTAAACCAGGCCATGGCACTGATGCTCCAAGCCTAGCTGATCCGTAATTCAATTGCACTTCCCATATGCAACACCTGCACTGGTGTAAACCTATACATTCATCTAATTAAGAAGCTTCACTTCATTCTTGCATACTTCCCTGCAACAGTTTCATTTCCATTTGCTTTGCATATTGCCAAGCATTCCCATTTCCGATTCAGTCAGTAGCTTCAACTCCACCTCACCGCCATCCCATAACACCATCGTAACCTTAACCCAAAGATATCCACAACTCAGTCCATCAGCTTCAACAATCCTCATCAGTGCCACCTGCAATCTCAGTCACATCCACCACTTCCCACAGACAAGCATCAACACCTAGTTCCACCTGAAGTTTCAGCTCTCAATTAGCTGCTTCAGTTCAACTTCAACCTCTGTCTCAAGACCCATTACTCAGCTGCACTACAGAGTTCAATGATGGTGGCAATAACAGCTCACAAATTCACTACAATTTCATCACCAATCACATTCTTCTCATCCAGGATACTACCATCTCAGGCCAGCTCCATTGCAGCATCTCTCAGACCCTTGACAACACATAACCAGTTCTTAAGACTCGCTAAACCTTCATCCCAGGACCACACTGCACCACCCGACCTTGATTTGCAACTCCAACTGAGCCATTTCACTTATCAACACCAGGACCAACCATCATCAACCCTCCATTGAGACAACATCCTGAAACTCCATTGAGACAAAGATCATCATCAGCTAATTCATCTTTGAATTCATCACAAACCCCTCTGCCACTCACTGATATCCCTTGAGCAGCAACCAATCAGCCACATACCCATTAACTCACAGGAACAGCCTCCCTGAGTCAGTTCAAGCCACCAGAAGCAAAACCCTGGTTCCAATTCCACAGATTCATCGATTAACAACGTCACTCTCCTGAGACTTCAACCAACAGCACCATCAACCCATTCTTGGTTCATCTGAGCCACGAACCCATCTCCAATCTCGCTGCCGTTTCTTCCAGATTCAACCCAAAATCTCTTTTAGTTCATGGCAGCTACCATCTTATCTTCCCTGTGCAATTCTTGCTACGGCAACTGAATCCGATTATACCCATCTCTCAACAACATCGATTTCTTCTCTGTCTATCCATAAATATCATCTTCAGCTCATGGCCATCTTCGATTCATCTTTCACTCCATTTGGAATTCTGCTCAACACCCATTAGCAACAACTACTCAATCCCTCCTTCAAAATTGATCTCGATTCACAAAATCAAACCCTACTTTCTTCTCGGTTCAATATCAGTCTTCCTGTGTTGTTCAACAACACAATACTCGCCTGATTCGACTACGGTGCAAGCACCACCATCTTCTCCATTGAATTCATCGATGTCTTCTTACGATTTTTCTACTTCTCGCTCTCAATCTCTCGGTTCATCAGCAGCCATGAATGCTTTCCTTTACCATTTTCTGTGTATGAATGAATGAATGAGAGGAAACATCAATTTTAGGGTTGTGTAATAATTCGGGTGGATTAAAATGCCCCAGGGATAAGACCACCCCAGTTTGGGTGTAACAACACATATATTTTCTGGATAAGGGCTACCCAAGAATGACAACCCCTTAACCATGATTAGTCTGTCTTTAAAACTTCCCAAAAGGGTTACCTTAACATTAACTGAGCTCCATATATCAATCGTCTGTAAAATGACCTTTTTGCCCTTTTGGCTCAAATTGGGTGATTTCTTCTTCTTTTCCTCCGTGCGACTCCAAAGTAGCTACAAAACTCAAAACAAGCGTAAAATACATAATTCACACGAAAAATAGCAAAGAAAGCATAAACTCTAGGTAGTAAATACGGTGTATTCTACACCTATCAAACATCTTCACCACGTTCCGAAGCCTTAGTAGTATCAATCCACGGTGATTGTTCTCCAGTAGTAGGATTATATAAAAGAAAAGCATCTTTCCTCCAGGTGGTAATGAATACCAAACCATTCACAGTTTGTGTTGGTAATCTATAAGGGCCACCTTCATCCAATACTAATAGTTTACTATTTGGTAACCCTAATGAAGGAGTAGTCCAGGTGAAATGGATGTAGTGTTCGAGTTTGAAATCCTGAAAGATTCAAAAAGCTATTCAAGTACATCCATTGAAACCCTACTAGGAATCTCTGCTGCTGCTCCTCTTCTTTAAGGGATGGTAACTTCTTCAAACAAAGAAGCTGTCTTTGGAAAATATCCTCAACCTCTTTCTTCTTGAAAATTGGTTCTCCTCCTTGATCTTCGATTTCCACCAATTCTCATCAATCTTTCTCGCATCAGGATTCAGGAACGTCCTCTTTCTCAATCTTTCTCCCCTTTTTTGTTGTTGGGAATCAGTTGTTACTGTTGAGATTATTAGTCCCACATTGTTTGGGCAATCTAAGATCCTGCAGTTTATAATTCTTAGGGCCTCTCCACTCATAGCCAATTGGTTTTGAGTTGGATGCCCGTATTCTAACATGGTATCGAGAGCAGGCTATTTGCGACGAGTCATTAGACCGCGCCTTCACTCGCGTCACCCGATTTAGTTGTCCACGTGTTAGACCCGACGAGGCTACACGTGAGGGGGCGTGTTGAGATTATTAGTCCCACATTGTTGGCGCAATCTAAGATCCTAGTTTATAATCCTTAGGGCCTCTCACTCATTGCCAATTGGTTTTGAGTTGGATGCCCGTATTCTGGTCAGATTACTTAAGGTAGGAGGAATCAATTGTTTTCCTTACAAAAAAAATGAATATTACATGGGGAGATCTTCTTCAAAACTGCTCTCGTCGCCATTGCTGCAATCTCTCTGTCTCCGTCTCTCCGGTGAGGTGGCGCCTAATGAAATACACAAAATTTACCCCTGTTGCCAAAACAAGATTTCCTGCCCCGGGATATGCGAAGCACGGATATTACAATTTTGGAGTCGTGTCCAACGCGCCCATGTACGTGTCTCACATGTTTTTTCTAGTGTGGACACTGTTTAGACGCGCATAGGTCATGAGTTAACTCTATGATTTGCACCTTAGTTGACACCAAGTTCGGGGCTAAGTGAGAATTGGAAAGTCTGGGCACTATATAAAATCTAATTTTTCTTTATTAAAATCCAAAACTATAATGAATTTGAAGTCAGTGCTTTGTTGAGAAACTCGATAATCCTTTAAAAATGAGCATAATTGGAGGCGTACAACACCACCATTTATCATTTTGAAAAGCAACCGTTAAAAATTGACGGTCCAAATTAAAAC
>JAJJWW010018918.1:0-57878 GCA_023531295.1 Papaver armeniacum
ATAAACTTATTGCAAGTGGCCGAAAGGCACAATGAGATTCTTGTCAATAACAATGCCCGAGTTTGTCGGGAAAAAGAAAGTTCGAAGCCAACCATGGAAAGGTCAATAAGGGAAAGAACCCCAAAGGAAAAGGGCTCGAAATTCTGATTCACATTCCCATGATTCATACCCACGTGGAGATAATGCCTCTCGTGGAAGAGGACGTAAGGGACATAATCGAGGTCGAGGACGTAAAGGTCACTCTAATGTTTGGCACAGAGAAGGAACTTCTGGCCATACGGTGGTGATCCTAAGTTCGAGAAAACACCTAAAAATCCCGCTAACAAAAAGGCTGCAGACGAAAGTGCGCCTTGTTTTAGGTGTGGATTTACCGGACATTGGTACAAGCATTGCAAGGCTAGTGCCAATGTAGCTGCGAGCTACAAAAGTACAGGAAACTCTCGAACAAGAGGCTAACTATATGGAAGAAAATGATGTAACCCCTAACGTCAACCTCACAATTTCGGACTTCCTAGGCAATGAGGACTTTGCCCCAACAATGGATGTGCTGATTTTGCTTGGGCCTAAGAATTTAGTTTCGGCTTGCTAGACTCATCTGTTTTTAGATGCTTTGAAGTTTTTATGTTATCTTAGACTATCGTTTGTTTAATAGTTTGAGTAGGTGTTACCATGGCTTTGAACATGTTATTACCATCTTTATGTTATGTGTATGGATTATCTATAAGTACTTATTTTCTATTATGTTCTATAGAATTCTACTTTGTTTATGATAATATGTTGTTTAGCATGTAAATTAGAATAGAAAGGACACCATTCTAGTAGAACAAAATTCTCTAAAGGAAGTGAGATAAATTGTTCATTTTTCTTTGTTTGTAACATTCCCGCCTAATGTACTTGTAGGAATGTCTCCAGGAGAAATTGAATGTCTAGTTGATAGTGCGACCACCCATACTATCCTAAGAAATAGACAATTATTTGTCGATTTTACTCCTTACAATACATCTGTGACTACGATGATTGGATCATCGCAAGTAATAATTAGGCGAGGTACTGCTCAATTCTTGTTGCCAAACGGCACAATGATTAAAGTCACAGAAGCTCTATATGCACCAAGAGCTCACTGCACTTTGTTAAGTTTCAAGGATATCCGTGCAAACGGTTATCACTTGGAAACTCACTGTGAAAATAGAATTGAGTACATATATGTGACCTCTAGTGAATGCGGAAGGAAGCGCATCTTAGAGAAACTAATGAGTTACTCTAGTGGATTGTATATCACCACTATTAGGATTATCGAATCCCATGTGGTTGCCAACGATGAACTTTTGGCCAGTGACTTATATAAGCTTTGGCACGATCGACTAGGGCACCCAGGTCGTGATATGATGATCCGTGTTTTGAAGAACTCATACGGACATCCGTTCTTTCGAATAAAAAAGAAAATGGGACAAAAGATTGTTACAATGCAGAGTAACAATGTGCATTCTAAAGTAAATGATGCACATTTTATGCCTTCTAAAGCAAGAGAAGTGCAACCTTCGTCTTCCAAAGTAATTGAAGCGCACCCACTGTCCCATTCTTCTTCGTTGTCCTTATCGAAGGCACATCGCTCATTCTGCAAAGCTTTTTCTTTAGCAAAGACAGGATCGAGACCATCCTATGCTAAAGATACCAAACAAAATATTCCATTTTTAGAAAGAATACAAGGTGATATTTGTGGACCTATACATCCAGAATGCGGACCATTCAGGTATTTTATGGTTCTGGTTGATGCTTCGACCCGTTGGTCACATGTTGCATTGTTGTCCAAAAGAAATGCTGCATTTGCAAAGCTCCTAGCACAAATTATACGACTAAGGGCTCACCACCCTGATCATCCAATCAAGTTTATCATACTTGATAATGCTGGAGAATTTACATCTAATGGATTTGATGATTTCTGTATGTCTAATGGAATTGACATAGAGCATCCCGTACCCCATACACTCAAAATGGTCTCGCAGAAGCTACCATCAAAAGGTTACAGATGATAGCTAGGGCATTGTTTATGCGTTCAACACCGCCTATTACTTGCATGGGGTACGCCATATTGTATGCATCATTACTTATTCTCTTTAGACCCTTCTGCTAGCCAACCATTTTCTGCGTACCAGTTGGTAACTGGGTATGAGCCTGATATTTCACATTTACGCATATTTGGTTATGCCGTATACGTGCCTATTACGCCCCCACAGCGTACTAAGATGGGTCCACAAAGACGAGTAGGTATTTATGTTGGATACGAATCCCCAACAATTATCCGCTACTTAGAACCTTTGACAGGAGATCTCTTTACCGCTAGATTTGCGGATTGTCACTTTGATGAGACAACCTTCCCGTCGTTAGGGGGAGGTATCGAAAAGGACTTCCAAAGGGAACGACATGAATTGTCGTGGTGTGTTCCCACGTTGTCTCATCTTGATCCCCGCACTCCACAATGCGAAAGTGAAGTGAAAAGAATTATCGATCTTCAGAATGTGGCAAATTCAATGCACGATGCATTTACTGATATTGCTAAAGTGACGAGATCACATATACCAGCTGCAAACGTGCCTGCAAGGTTGGAAATTCCCGACAATGGAAAAGGTACCATAAATATAGGTACCAAGGCTGCACTTGGTGGAAGTGTAGCTGAGGCCGTGGCCCCCAAAAGGAAGAGGGGGAGACCACTTGGTTCGATCGATACTCAGCCAAGGAAGAAAAGGGAGAGTAAGGCACAAACCGATCCATATATCATCAATACAAATAATCCATCTCATGATATTATCTCTGATTACAGTTATGTCCATAAATCATTACTGGGGGACGCCCCTAAGTTTGAATTGATTCCAGAGAACAAAGAAATCTCTATGGATTGTGAAAGTTCATACGTGTTGATGGAAATATCCTCCACGCATATTGATGATATATTCGCATATACAGTTGCTCGAGAGATTATAGAGCACGATGATATCGAACCACGCTCTATTGCAGAATGCCAAAAGATAGCAGATTGGCCTCAATGGAGAGATGCAATCCGTGCTTAATTAAATTCACTGGCAAAAAGACAGGTATTTGGTGAGGTAGTGCTAACCCCACCAGGTGTAAAGCCTGTAGGACATAAATGGGTATTTGTCAGAAAGCGTAATGAGAAGAACGAAGTCTTGAGATATAAGGCTCGCCTTGTGGCGCAAGGTTTCTCACAACGCCCTGGGATTGATTACGAAGAAACGTACTCTCCTGTAATGGACGTCATAACGTTCCGTTACTTAGTCAACTTAGTTGTTTCAGAAGGACTTGAAATGCAACTTATGGATGTGGTTACCGCATATCTCTATGGGGATCTTGATACAGAGATATTCATGAAAGTTCCAGATGGACTTCCATTGTCCAAATCAAGTAACTCTAAACCACGGAGTGCGTTTGCAATTCAGTTGAAACGCTCACTTTACGGATTAAAGCAATCCGGGCGGATGTGGTATACCCGTCTAAGTGATTATTTGATTGGGAAGGGATATACAAATAATGAATTGTGCCCCTGTGTGTTTATAAAGAAAACAAGTTCCATATTTGCTATTATAGTTGTCTATGTCGACGACATGAACATAGTAGGTACTCTTGATGAACTAAGAGAAACCGCAAGCTATTTGAAATCCGAATTTGAGATGAAAGGTCTTGGGAAAACTCGAATGTGTCTAGGACTTGAACTAGAACATCGAGCTTGTGGAATATTAATCCACCAATCTGCATATGTCCAAAAGTTATTCAGGCAATTTAATATGGACAAAGTGCACCCTGCTAGCACTCTCATGGTTGGTCGAACTTTAGATGTACATAAAGATCCATTTCGTCCAAAGGAAGATGGCGAAGATGTATTGGGAGCTGAATATCCCTATCTAAGTGCAATAGGCACATTATTGTACTTAGCACAATGTAATCGACCAGATATCTCATTCTCAATGAATTTGTTAGCTAGATATAGGTCAGCGCCAACGCAGCGTCATTGGAATGGTATAAAGAACATCTTTAGATACCTAAACGGAACCATTGACTTGGGTTTGTTTTATCCCTACGAAGACGAAAGGAGAGATGCTAATGTGATTGTGACTCCTTACACTGGAACCCAAATAATGTTTTGGTTGGTTTTGCTGATGCTGGGTACCTCTCAGACCCACACAAAGGTCGATCACAAACTGGATATGTGTTCACTATCGGGAATACAGTGATATCTTGGAGATCGACCAAGCAAACCCTTGTGGCTACCTCCACGAACCACACTGAGATCATTGCCCTACATGAGGCGGTTCGTGAGTGTATATGGTTAAGGTCTATCATTACACATATTCGAGGGACATGTGGTTTGAGTTCTACCACTGAAGAGCCAACTTGCATTTACGAAGATAATGCAGCTTGCATCGAACAGATGAAGCAAGGGTATATCAAGGGTGATAATACGAAACATATATCACCGAAGTTCTTCTACAATCAGCAACAACAATGTCTTCTAAATATTCGTGTCAAGTAAAGTAAAATCTGACGAAAATGTGGCAGACTTATTTACTAAGTCATTACCTAAGGCCACATTTGAAAAACATGTGAGAAGTATAGGACTAAAAATATTGTCCGAACTTCCGTGACTCCATGGGACTAAAGGAATTGTCCACTCCCATGACTCGTATTAGACTAAAGAAATTGTCATGCATCGGGGGAGCACCGGATGGTATGTTGAACTCTTTTCCTTCACCGAGGTTACTTTTTCCCACTGGGTTTTGTTACTCGAAAAGGTTTTTAATGAGACAACAGTAATACCATAAATGCAAATCATGGAGAGATGTCGACATCAGGGGGAGCATCTAGCGATGTACTGATGACATCAAAGTGTGTTCTACTCTTTTCCTTCACCGAGGTTATTTTTTCCCACAGGGTTTTGTTACTCGTCAAGGTTTTTAATGAGACAACAAAACACTAAAGATACAACTTCGGTTGAGGCTATTCTTCTCCTTCCAAGTGTTCGGGTTTTTGTGCGAAATATTTTTCCTGACACAGTTCTACAAAGGAGAAGAGTCCTGACAAGCGACGCCATTTCAGAAGCTCAAGTATTTTTCTCCTTTGACCAGTTTTTCATCAACGGATGTTTTCTGGAAAGGTTTTGACAAAGCAGTGAGTTTATAATGGTGGTCATCCAAGTGGAGTGTTGTAGTAATATGAGTGGTTGACCACTTGAGGTGGCATTGTGCATGTACTTTTATCTTCATGCTTAACACATGTAATACTTTCTCTATTACCACCAACACATGTAACAACACTAATTCCTACATCTCTTCTTTGTCATGTGTACTTAAAGAGAAACAAGAGAATGAATAAAAGACTCACTGATTCTCCTTCTCTTCTATTTTTTGGTTTCTTCTTCATTAAAGCTTTGTCTCCTTAAACACAATAACTTAAACAGGCTAGACATTTTCCCAACCGTAATATGTCTTTTGTCCTATTAATAACCAGTTACGGTTTGGAGTTCATCCAAACCTAACCGTAAATAGGGATTACGGTTGGGAACGAAGCTTCAACCCAACCGTAACATGAGCAGTAAGTGGAAAAATCTGATTTTTTTAGAACGCGAAATTGGGGGATATAAAAAGGAATTGGGGGATATAAGAAAAGGACAAAAACTGGATCCAGATATCAATTCGGGGTCACCCTTTATCTAAATATTTTTTTAAATCCTAATCTACCCCTCACTAATCAGGTTTAGTAGTTAATAATAATTAGTAAAAATCTTAAGATTTTTTATAAATGATTAGTGTGTGTTTTATTTGAATTTGGGTTTGTGAGGTGAGAGTAGAAGGAGGGAAAAATAATTTGAGAGAGAAATATTTTTGGGAAAAATGGAGGATGATTGTGAAGAGAGAATTCTGCTCTTTGAATCTTTAGCTCAACTACAACAAGGAGCATATCTTGAATCTTCAGCTAACGACAACAACTCACAATTGCAACTCTTTGTTGAGCCAACACCCTTGAATGATGATTTTGACGAGTATGGAGAGTTTCTTGAAGAACCTACACAAGAAAGTAAACTTGCACAACATAGTAGCATCCCCAACACACAGGTAAAGCTGCTAAGATGTCGAAAAATCGAATTTTTTCTTGAAACCCGCCATTTTTCAACTGAAAAACCTCGGTGCCGGCATGGTGGTTGTATGAATACCATGCCGGTAGTCAAGGTACCGGCATTGTATTCATACTACGACCATGCCGGTAAACTGATATCCCCCATTTTGAATAATAAACCGGCATAGAATTCTACCAAAAAACTATGCCGGTACATAGTTAACCTTTTTACCTAACAAGGAATATACTACGGAATATTCAACCGGCATGGTTTCATTGATAGGTTACCATGCCGGTACTGCATGAAAAACATACAGGAAACAATTCCATCTCAAACCAAAAACCGGCATTGAAACTTAATAAACATCGGCGCCGGAACTGGGTACCGGCGTGGTATCATCAATATCCATAATGCCAGCAACAAAACCGGCGTTGTTCAGTTACAACTTTACAATGCCTAGCACCTAAAAAAACATGCAGGGATAAATGTTTTCCAAAGCTAAATTCCGGCATTCAATATCAATTATTGTCAATGCCGGAATTGTGTACCGGCTTGGAACAATAGGTTACGATAATGCCGGCATACTTGCTTCCGGCGTTGTTTTCTTATGAAACACATACGCCGGAATAGGTTTCAAATTTTGTCTTCCGTTTTGGTTAACTTAGACTATGCTTAGGAACAATGGTCGAGCATGCGTAATGGTTTCCGGCATAGTGTTGTAATTGTGTTTGGAACTAATTTGCATTTGATCTTTAGGTGGTGCCATATATTAATCCAACAAATTCAGAGCCGCTTTATCGGGATACGTCGGAATACTATAAAATCCCTCCGGTATGTGACCAAAGAATACTTTTCACCTAGTATCTTGAACATTACTAATGGATTGCTAGTAATGAACCTTCTAATGAATGCGAAATTGTTCTTATGTAGGGAATAACAGATCGAAAGGAAGCAATCGCTTGGGCTAAAGAGACGGCCCTTAAGAACATGTATGTGTTGGTGAGGAATACCGAAGGTTCGAATAGGCGTTTTGAGATGGCTTGCGAGAGAAGTGGGAAATACAAGGAGAAGAATAGCCACAAGAGAAAGGATTATGTGTATCCAAAGAAGACTAATAGGGTATACAAGACTCGTACGAGGAAGAATAATTGCCCGTTTAAGCTTGTATTAGTTTAAATGACATAAACAATTGGGATTGTGAGGTTTTGTGTGGTTGTCATAACCACCGGGATCCGAAAGATTTTGTTGGTCACTCCTTAGTTGCGAAGCTAAAACCCGACGAGTTCGAGGATGTAAAGAGATTGACCAAAGCACTTATCAAACCGAGACAAATTCTCAGAGGCTTAAAGGAAAAGGACGAGACTAACGTGTCTTCTCTACGTACAATTTATGCCACAAAAGCAACTATTAGAAGGGTGGAATGGGAAGGGAGGAGCGTTATGCAAGAATTTGAGAAGATAGTTTGGGATCACAACTACACGCGTATCATTAAAAGAGGGCCGGACGAGAAGCCCCTTCAAATATTCATTTCGCATCCTTTGCTCTCACAATTGGCAAATACATGTTGTAGTGTTCTTTTGATGGATTGCACCTACAAGACAAACAAATACAATATGCCGTTGTTCAACATCGTGGGGCAAACCTCGGACAAGGTAACATTCACATTGGCTTGGTGTTTAATGGAAAACGAGAGGGACTATAATTATCATTGGGAATTACGACAATTGAAATTGTTCTTCCGTGAAAATCAACTTCCGAGGGTCATCGTAACTGATAACGAAGACGCATTAATGAAAGCAATATCCGACGTCTTCCCGGACGCACAAAATTTCCTATGTACATATCATATACGTAATAATGTGATAAAAACTTGCCATGCCTTGTTCGAACCCGCAAAGGCGGATATTAAGAAGAGAATGATGGTACAACTAGAGGAAGATGTTCGAAAGAACAAACTATCCCCCGAAGAAGAAGAAGATGAGAGAGGCAAGATAAAGGAGAGAGTGGACAAAGAACATGCGGAAAATCATAAAAAGTGGTTGGAATTTCTAAGAGATTGGGAGAAAGTTTATTGGTCTCTTACCAAGGTTATGTACGAAAAGAGATTGGAGAAGTTTATTGCCGATTGGAACGAAGTTTATCCGACTGCCGTCTGGTATTGTCGGACTCAATGGTTGGATAAGTTCAAGGAAAAATTTGTACGTGCATGGACAAACCGGTATAGACACTTCAAGAGTGAAGCAACTAGTGCGGCTGAGGCCGCTCATGGGAGATTTAAAGATCTCATCGGTCCGGTCAAGGCAATGTGGTTACTGGTCACCGAGGCAATGGAGCAATACTTTAAGCAAGATATCAATAGGATCAAGGAGGCTTTTGAGAAAAGCTCAATGGAAAGGATGACTCCATTTCTTCGTTATGGTAAGTTTCTCCAAGGAATAGAATTCAACGTCTCTCATTGGGCAATAAAACATATGATGAGACAAATGGAATATGAGAAAAATTACGGAAAACCGGGTGATGTGTGTATTTGTCCCGACATGTCTTCATTGGGGCTTCCGTGTCGTCATATGCTTGTGAAGTATGAAGAACGATACCTATTGAGGTCATTGATCCGTTTTGGAAGCAACTATCTTCGACCCCCCCTTCTGGGGATCCGGGCAATCTCCATGGGATACGAACGAAGCAAAGGAATTCTTCGAAGCTTACTCACGTGGCACCTCGGTTAGCCGACAAGTCTTGTTGAGCCAACTAAGGCTAATTACTCGTCCATGGATCGCACAAAGCGAAGAGCCAAGAAAGGGAGATCCAACAGGAAGACCACAAACTAAAACAAAAAGGAAAAAAACAAAGGGTAGAATTGAAAGAAATGACTCAACGTGAAGAAGAACTCGCGGCAAGTAAGAAACGAGATCTAACCGCATGTGAGATTTCGGAACAGAGGTTCGTGGAAGCGCAGTTCCAAACAAAAGAGGTAGGCCGATGAAGGAACCGCTAAGTCAACAACAAATGAAGGAATCCGTATCCACACCAAAAGCCAACTCATCGGAGGTTCCAAAGAAGAGGGTAGGCCGACAAAGGTATCAAAATCAAGTGTCAAAGAACAACAATGTGAGCATTCCGAATCCATACCCATAGTCGATCTATCGGAGGTTCCAGAGAAAAGGGGTAGGCCGCGAAAGGTACCAACATCAAGTGACAAAGAACAACAAGGTACCTTTGGCGGCCTACCCATAGTCGATCTAGCGGAGGTTCCAAAGAAGAGGGGTAGGCCGCCAAAGGTATCAACATCAAGTGTCAAAGAACAACAATGTGAGCATTCGAAGCCATACCCATAGTCGATCTAGCGGAGGTTCCAAAGAAGAGGGGTAGGCCGCCAAAGGTATCAACATCAAGTGTCAAAGAACAACAATGTGAGCATTCGAAGCCATACCCATAGTCGATCTAGCGGAGGTTCCAAAGAAGAGGGGTAGGCCGCCAAAGGTATCATCATCAAGTGACAAAGAACAACAAGGTGACGAGGCTAAGGTGGTGACAAACCAAAGTGATAGCAAAGTTGACGTGGTTTTATTTCGAAGGGGAAGGGGTAGGCCAAGGAAGTACGGACTCCCATCACATATCGAAGACATTGAAAGTGTAGAGATTGCAGAGGATGGTTTGGATATATTATTGTTACAAAAGGGTAATATGAAGATGTATAAGGATCCCAGAACAGGTAGGACAATTAGAAGTTATCATACCAAGATACAGTCTTACATAGACCAACTTCATGAGGTTATTCGCGAGTATATTATATACGGATGATGTCGACGGAGATGGAAATTGTGGCTATCATGTTGTGACTGAACAATTAGGAATCTTTGACACGGCGTTTAGTAGAGGTATGACACCATGCCAATATGCTATAATGAGGATGGCCGAACAACTTGTGAACAAAATGCGATGAGTTTCAATGGTTTAACAAAGATGTTCAACTTGCAGAGTCAAGAGAAAACCACAAGGGCCAATGCAAGCCAATCGATGGGTGTGATGGGTGTTATATGAAGGGAAAGGAATATGTTGAAAGAGAAGAAAAACCAATGAAGCTGATCCTTGACACCCCCCTCCCGGACGATGTCTTCGAAGAGGTTCGAGAAAGGCTCAAAGGTTCCGCAATTGTTGAAAAGGGATGGAAATAGATTATCTTTAACAAAATGTAATGCATGCCATGTTTTTTAGCATGTTTTAATTAAAAGTTTCAAATCCAATGTAATAGATTAATTAGGAATAAAATAAAAGAGCATTCGAAATGGATTCGAAATGGATTTTTATTCAAAACTACCAGACTACCGGCATAGAAGTATTCAATTTTACAGTGTCGGTTTTCTGACAACTATGAAAATTTGAAAATATCATAAAACCGGCATAGATGTTAGAAAATACTACTATGTCGGTACCTTCGAATATATATACAGGAGAATGGAATTTTTAATCTTCTTGATCCGGTATGGTTTTATACACAATTTCATTGCCGGTTACCAGAACCGACATTGATCTATAAATATTAAACAGTGCCGGTACATAAACCGGCATTGTTAACCTGAACTTATCTATGCCGGTAAAAGGCGCAAATAAATCTCGCAAGGATAAACATGTTCAACATAAACGAATCACTAGAAATCAACACATGTTCAACATAAACGAATCACTAGAAATCAAAACATGTTCCACATAAACCAAACAACTGGATGCTGCTATCAAATGTTCTTAATCCAGGTATCCTAAACCAAAAGCAAACCAAACAACTAAAGAGTTAACCGCGAGGTACAAACGAAAACAAGTTTGGAATTGTTCAAGACGTGACAACCACCATCAAAAAAAAGAAACACAACTAAAGACTTAAATCACTGGGTCTTTTGCTTCTTTTGGGACGGTTTGTACTTAGTTTCCCCGAACAAAGCTTTTGCACTAGGGTTGGTTTCTTCAATTCTATCAAGCTTTTCCTCGAATTCCTTCATTTCTTCAAGGGACAACACCTCTCCTTCCTGGTACTTGCAACCCAACATCTTCTTTAACTTGCCAAGCCGACGCCGCTAGTTTAATATATCAAACACATAATTAGTATACATATAAGATTATGTGTATATTAAACGACGAAGCAATTAACAATACTTACAAGCAATCCAACGGTCTTATTAAGTTGGGTCATCTTAGGTGGTGCCTGTGCGAGAGTTGGAACGGGAGGGTTTTTCTGGGGAGGAACTTGGACGTCATCCGGGCGGACGACATAAGGATGTGACCATTGCAGGTAATCTTCCATGTATTCGGCATCAACTTCATCACCGTTTTCAGCAATCTCCAACTTTTCTCACTGGCTAATATCTACCAAACGACGTGGTTCCCTATCCCTCCAATCTGTTGGGTCCGGTTTTGGAACATACTCTACATGCAACCGATTTGGAGTTGAATAGCACCGAGAAAGGTCGAGATCAAAACATTGAAAAGAGGCCGTCTGGAAAAGTGCTAATTGCTTATATCCAAGTTGACGCATCACACGCGTAGGATTAGCCATAACGTATCCTTTTGGGTGGAACAACGGCCCATGGTAAAATGCAACGTTACCAAACCTCAAAACCTGGCGGTTTCCTCTAGCCTCCTTGTAAGGGTCGAACACAACATCTTTGGTACTCATTGCGTCCAAAGCCAATCTCATATCGATCAGTCGACCTATGTTACTAGGGACTTTGGAGTATTGTTGAACTCGTATCTCTTAGCTAGAGGCGTATCGGGTTGGAAGGTCTATGATCTTCAAGGAGGGGTAGGCCTTGAACAAGGTTGGGAAGTGTTCATAAGCCCACACCTATTCCAATGTGAAGCAATAAGTTTTGTTTCTAAGTTCACGATAAGAGTACATATGAACAATATACATAATAATATAAGTTTAAGAACAAATTTACTGCGGTAGAGTGAAATTCCCGACAAATTGGTTGGTTTTAGCCTTAGAGGCCCTTCTCATCTTCATCATCAAATGTGCCATTACCGCGGTGCCCCAAGAATATCCATAGACACCTTCCAACGGATCCAAGTATCGAAGGTAGTTCGCACTAACCCCGTTGCCATTGGTGTCGGGGAATACCCTAGTGCCCATGATGTATATGTAAGCGGCGGCAAAGATAACGAATTTGTTTAGGGTCCCATCCATCCTCCAAACTTCTTTTCTTTGTCTTTTCAAAATTCTTCTTAAGCGGCGTCAACTTGATTGTCTTTGTCTTACAGACGTGGATTCATAAAAGCTCTCCACGAAGTTTTGTAGTCCCAACCAAACGACTTGTTAGTCGACCGTGCAACGTCGACCATTCTAGGTCCAGAGATTCAACTCCTTTCGCAATTGATTTGCCGATAACATTCAAGCCTAGAATGTTCTCGAGCATCTTCGGGGATGAAGGTCATCTCCCAAAGGGAAGTGCATGGTATCGGTTTCACCATGATACCTTTCGACGAAGCAATTGACGATATGAGAATCAGGCTTCACATAATTTTCAACCAAAGCATATAGACCAGAATCCTTTACTATTGTTTGGACCTCTTCACATTCCTCGGACAAGTCCCAACCATCCGCGGCTTGGTTTCGGCAAACACGCACGGCCTTCTTATGATCCTACAATTAGGAGAGACAATACAATTAAGAGATTTTACATAAATACACAACAATACATATGTACAAGATAGAAAATGCTTACATAGGTTTGATAGATAGTACGAGCCCACGAGTGCTTGTATCCAAATAGTGTTTTTGGTTCCGGAGCTTCGCCCCAAATTCTACCACGTTCAAGATCAAGTATCATGTCATCAATGTGAGGAAGGTGGGAACCTTTAACTTTCACTTTGACGTTGCCCTTCTTGCCATTGCCTTGTGTTGGTTGTTGACTTGGGCCACCAACTTCGCTTTGGCTTGCTAATTGACTTTCCTCTTCATATGGTTCATCTTGATCATCGTGCTCACGGTTTGCAAGTCGACTACGGTCACCACCACTCTCCCAAATTATCCCTCTTGTACCAGCCCCCAAACGTATCTTACGACCTTCGTCTTTCCCTCGAGGAGGCAGAGACTGAGGAGTATCAAGACCGTCCTTCCTTCTTCTCTTAGTGACAGCATCTTTATTTTTTCTTTTGTTGGCTTCCTTTGCTTTTGACCTATATCGTAAGCACATGGAAAGCAATGAATATAAGACGACTCACCTTCAGTTTTAGTACCGGAATTGACTACCTTAAACTAAACCACGCCGGTTTAATGTTTCGGCAGTACACATTGACTATCGAAAGTGCCGGTACCAACTACCGGCATACAAATGTAACCTAAAATCTATGCCGGTATTATTGACAGTTTTCTTGTATGTTTTAAGTCTACTACCGGCATTCTCGAATCATTACAAATGAATGCCGGTACCGAAAACCGGCATGTAATGAAACCAAAAGTCTATGCCGGTACTGGTGACAAATTCATAAACTCTCCTGTATGTTTTAAGTCCACTACCGGCATGCTCGAATTATTACAAAAGAATGCCGGTACTGGTGACAAATTCATAAACTCTCCTGTATGTTTTAAGTTCACTACCGGCATGCTCGAATTATTATTAAACAGTGCCGGTACTAAAATCGGCACTGTATTCATCCTAGATTGAATGCCGGTAAAGAAAATTCAGTTTAGTTAACAGGGTTGGAAACTAAAAGACTTGTATTCATCCTAGATTGAATGTCGGAACACAAAATAAGATTTGTATTCATACGAATTTCAATGCCGGTACTCTGAAACCCAACTGTTTGAGTTAGGTTTCGCGATTCTAACCTAAACCCATTGCCATAGATCGATTTAAACACCTACAAAGTAGTTTTAAATGACTTACCTTCTCACAGAAGCCATATATTTGAGTAGTTGATCGTCAGATAACGTTGCTTCTTCGTGTTCTTGCTCTTGAGCAATCTTAGCAAGTCTTTCCGCCTGTTTTTGTTGAGCAATCGATGATGTTGAGTTCGATTGGGCATTTGGTTTCTTTCGTGGAGGCATTGTTTATGATTCGGGTTGGTTAATCGACGAAGAAATTTTTGAATCGACGATTAATCGACGAAGAACGGATGAAGAACGATGAAGAACGATGAAAAAAAAAAATCAGAACCTAACCCTAACAGTGCCGGTACTGATTTGTGTAAATGGGGATATATGAATTTGGTTTTTGATTTTAATGTTTTAGTAGAAAGGGTATTATGGTCTTTTCATAATGTTTTTTAATTAACCAAAGGGTATTTTAGTATTTTCATACCCAAAAATCACCCCTTAACACACACCATGGGTTGGGAGAAGTAATCAATATCCCCCAATTCCTTTTTATACCCCCAATTTCGCGTTCTTTTTTTTAACGTACTTTAGTTAATTTTGTGCGAAATTGAACTCATGGGAGATAGTTTAGAGGCATACATGTTGATTTTCAACCATTAGTTCTTCACTTTGATTCATTTTGGTTGAGTGAATCAAAATCTAGGTTTTGAAAGAAATCTCCAAAAAATTTCTTTTTGATCTTCTCTCTAGTTTTTCTTCCCACAAATTTGAACCCACGCCTAATGGATTGTGAGGGCCCTCTCTCTTGAGCTTCAATGTTAGAGTTGGGATTTGACCCACGAACTTGAGTCTGGCGCCTTAGACCACTCGGCCAAACTGACTTGTTGATACCCTAGCTCAACAAGTATAGTTACTAATGCACCTTTAACATACTTGTTGGTGTTTAAAACATTCCCACTTCAAACAACAAATACAGATAGTTAAATACCAGTAATGTACACGGCAGTGCGGCACACGAAAAGAAGCATAGTCAATTTTTTGTTGATACGGTTGTGACACGCTTAAATCAGCATCCTGATCAATTAAAAGATACAATGATCTACCTGAATAATTAAGGTTAGTATATTGTTTATTACTTAATCAGGAACGGTTCAATGGCAATTTGATGAGCTTAGAACTCTGATCACAGCCTCCCAGGTACAGTCGCCACAGGCTTGAAGCTATCTATTCCAGCCAATGACAAAAAATGGTAAATGCTTCTCTAGCAGGGTTATAACATCCAGCATTATTAATGCGAATGCATCCAGCATCGTTGACAACTTCCCTTTCTAGTTTTGCCTCTTACGACATTAGTAGTGTCCGAATTTTCCCCTAAACATGAACAAGTAAAACCCATAGCATTAATATTGATAAATTAAATCTTTAACATTCATGTCCTAATTATTCCTGAGATTGCAATCACAAAAATCAGATAAGAGTATAAACTTACGGGAATACTGGAACTGTTTGCTTTCAAGCTCTCCTGCAGCTGATGGGATGAGACGAGTAGCTTAACTGAGCGAAATTGAACAGACGGATTCTGCCCCCTGACATCTTCAAAGGAGATTAACCCACGCTGTTCAAGGTGTTCAAAGGCCTGCGAAGAGACAACCAAGAGATATGTTGAAGAATTCATTGGAAGAAGATTTTACTACCTATTATGGAGAACCAAGTTAACATTGATTTTTCCAAAACACTTCACACACCATTAAGCATCTATCTCTTTCATAATAAGTAACATAAATCGGGAAAGCATCATGTATGTCTTTGTACTCTGCAATAAATCAGATGAAGACAATATCACAATGACGAATACCATGATTAACATATTCATTGAAAAAGAGTGCAACTTTTACAACTGCAATTCACCTTTCATAACAGAACTGAAGTTGTAGGAGTTCTGCTCTTTAGTTTCCAGTCTCTTCATGCATACCAGCATATAGTGCTCTAAAATAGAACAATCTGCTCGAGTATAGATCCGAAAAGAATAAAGATACCACGCATGCTTTTAAATACGAAGGAAAAAAAAAAACAAAGCAAAGGAAAGAGAATTGTGTATGCAGAATATGTATCAGAAAAAACCACTGAAGTTCATGAACCTTGTAGGCTTTCAAGCTTGGGTTGCTGATGGATGCTCTTACTCGCAGTTTCAAAGTTTTTTATTGAAAGAAACCTTGATTCTTTTAAATCCATATTGCAAATAGATCGAAATCTGCACGGAAAAAATATGCAGGAGTGAAAACTAAAAACTACACATTAGATATAAACGTGCAATGAAATAGTTGAACATTCATAACCTCGCATACTTACAGAAAGCTCAACAAGTTGTTTACACTGGAATCAGCATCAGATAGTTTCGTAAGAATAGCTTTAAACCTCTGGTCTCCTAATATGCACTGTAGAATGTGACACCTCAATTAAGGAATTCAACAGAATAAATCTAGTCAGCAACTCTATCCTGCCTGAGGATAATTACATCCCTGGATACAACTCTGACTGGTTGTTAGTTTCTCCAGACTTGAACGAACTCGAGTTTCTTTTAAAAAGTGGAAAAATCACATAAAGGATACATGAATTTTCTCATTAAACTCAACTACATAATCATGAGGAAAACTTGAATCTGCTGGCAAAGACAGTATGTGCTCCAACAATCTACATACCAAGATAGCAAAACATAAAAAAATTAGAAGCATTAGCTAGAAGCAATAATGTCATATTTCATCAAGGGGAGTTCAGAAATCCTCACATCTGTAGGTCTTCTTTAGAGGGAGGAAGAAACAATAGTTTCCTGTGGGAAAAACGCGATCTTACTCTCTTTTCTAGGAGTTGATCTGCATCCTGCACCACAAGCATCAAACTTCCTCAGAGGTAACTTGAACAAATTGATTAAGATAGCTCCAGTATTAGTAAGAGCCTTTCTATGGAAACTGCTGAGTGCCCAAACAATATAAATTTAAGCCAAGGTACGTATCAGCAGTCAGGTGATTTCGGGTTGTTCCATTAACATATAAAAGTAAGTGACATAAGATGAAGAAGGTTTCTGCGTACCAAGCGGCAACTGGAACCGACAACTACAGCTTGTGACATTACAGACTGCATTGCATCTAGCAAGCAATAGAGTAGTCTTTGCTTTCCCTGCGAAGAGTCGTAGTAAAGACAACCACTATGTTATTAAATATGATTTCAGTTCATGAATCTAGAATCAAGACTATGGTGATTCACTGATTCTTCATTGGGTGCCGTTGCTACTATGAGAGTCTATTAGGTTACCTGAGTAAAGAGATCAAACTCATCAAGTACAAAGATGAGTGTTCTATGATCTAGTCCACACTTTCTGATGAATAAAGGAAAGCTTCACTTAGTAATTGCACAGAAAATGAACAAGCAAAATTTTGAAAAGGATAAAGTGAAAGATATGCTATGGTTATCTATGAAGAGAAAAAAAGGATTCACTTACTGCAGCATGGCTATCATGAACTGAGAGTTATCATCAGACGAGGCCTAGTGGAACATACAGATCCAAGATAATTAAAACAAGAAATTAAAAAGTCCAGTATACGTAGATCTAAGTGCATCATTACGACCAAAATGAAACTTTTGTCCATACCATTTTCGAAAACTCCAAGTCATGTTCCAAACAAAGTTGTCTAGCAATCTCCTGTAGATTAATAAGTGTGTCAGAAACTTAAGATAAATGACTCCATTTACTGTTTCCCCCTGAAACTGGACAATCACTCTAGCATTTTTTAGGACTGGATAGATCTAAAAAATGCCAAAACTTCATACAAGAATACTTATTAGAAGTCACAAACTTTCAACACGGAACTTTTAGAGAGCATATATTCAGTCTTTACGAGCCTCATATGACAAAACAGCATATATGTTGTTTAATGGCAAACGAGAAGAAAAAGATGCAAGAAACAAACAGAAAGTAGTATACTAGATACCAAATAGTCAGTCAGAAAAATAATTCAGAAGAGAGCAATAGAGATTATAAACATGAGTGCATGACCTTGAGTGCATAATTATCATCACTATGCAATATCCCACTCAGTCTGACCTGAAATCAAACACGCATACATCTCAAATCAGCTTCTTCCTTTTAGACCATCACACAAAACATAATAGGAATCATTTTTCCCTCATTTGGCTATCCTAATTTTAAACCTTAAATGAATTTAAATATCAATACCACTGAAATTGTTTCAGGATGCTCAGACTGCAAATCTTGTAAAACAAGCTCTAACACCTGAAAAATTCATCAAAAAGATGTAACAGAATTAAAAAGGGAATTTGAATAGAAAATGACACTGCATAAAATTGGGAATCTACTTTTGGAAAAACCATCCCTAAGGATTTAAGGAAAAACAACTTACAGGGATTTTTCCACACCCACGAGGACCAAGAAGCAAGACGGAGTTATTGCAGGATTCAGTAACTGAGCTGGAGAGTAGGAACTTTAATTTACTGAAATCAAATCAAAATTTAATTAGTTTTTCCCCTTACAAAAAAATCAAAACTTCATTAAGTTGATTCAGAAAAAATGAAAATTAAATGAATAAATCAAACCTGTAGTTACTGTCTGGTTTATCAGATAAAGCAGAGAAAACGAAATTAGGGTTACAAATCCTACTTCTGAGTAGAATTAAAGCCTCCTCTGCGGCTTTCGATGTTTCCATGATGCGATAATTTCCCTAGCGTTTGAGGGTTTTAGCTTAGGTTTTTGAGTATTAGGGTTCTTTTAATTCTCTACTAGCAAAGACACACGAACGATTGCCCTGCCATTCCGTCCCAAAACCTGTAAAGACACGTCGCATGGCATGAGCAGATGTGTGTATGTTATTAAACACTTTTTTTCTTCATGTAATTTGATTCTCAATTCACCTAAAATAAGTAAGAGTATATCGTTAGTTGTTACTCGGTGGTAAGAAGTATGGTCTAAGAAATGGACACAACCTTCTTAACTTGTATTCTATCTGTGGGAATCGGACCTTATGGCAAAAGCTGTAAGTTCTAACTACTGAGCTAAGATGGCAAAAACTGAGTTCCGAACATATACTATAGCTGGGTAACCAATAGTACTCCCCAGTGAATTTGATTGAGTAATCTCAAATCCAATAAAACCACTGTAAATATCAGAATGTATTTCAACACAGCAATAAGAACTGTATACGCAGATAAATTTATAACATTTTAGTGTAGACTCTGGGAAGTAATACCTTATGCAAATCTGTGACTTACATCTTCAGCTGCTTGCAAAATAGAAAGGTAAAGAAACAAACTCAGGTAAAGTAATGAGGACCGAAATTATTGTAGTTCTAGAATGTATTCATAATGGCTAGTATTTGATGTACAGTGTTTCGAAATCTGCTTGCGTGAATTAAAAACATTGATATTTCCAGGATTTTGCAGTTCCACCAGCAAAGTTTAATTGATTAATCCTCCCAAACAGAAATAACATCCTTATAAGAAAATAACATCACTATAAGCTTTTTGATACTATAAACGTATCATTTTCTAGGTATCTAACCAAGTCAATCTCCTCCACAAATGCAGTGTTTCATTACCCTTCTCGATTCAAGTCTTTGTAACATTTACTTAATATCGGCTGAGGCAATTAAGTTATAGGTAGGGTCTTCACTCAATTTTCTCCATTCTGATTTGAACAAAAGAACGCAGAGTAGCCAAAATTGGGTAAAGGATTGACATCATGAAATGATTAAAATCCCAACAAAAGTACTTAATGGCTCACCTTCATCATTTTTTTTTGTACATACATTCTGATAATGACCAATTTGCAGCTCTAACAATCCTTGCATTCTAAATGAATGTATGTTTTTTAACTTCCATCTAAAATGGCTAAATTTGGTATTCCTTTTACATATATGGACTGAATCGAATATGCTTATGAGACCATCAACTGTAATTAAGTAGCAACAGAAGTTTAATTAAGTGTGGTGAAAGAAGTTATTTTCATTTGGGCATTTTGTCGAACAGTTGAAGTTCAAATTGAAGCAAACACAAAACATACAACAATGGGAGTTGTGATGGTCTAACTTACCTGAATTGATTATTTAACTTACCTAATTGAAGTATGATTGGAAGCTTGGATCTTTAGAAACCCCAAAGTTGTGAATCTCGGGAAGGAAAATTGTAGTTTAGGCGAGCGAGAATTTCGTCTTTTAAGGCGGAAAATGGCGGGAAAAAAATGTAGTGGGAACCTGGTCGATTGTGTCTGTTTTTCACAGTTTCAAAGATCTGGGTTAAAACGTTTTAAAGAGGGCTTGAGAAAACGTTATATATGCCGACCGTTATAACGGTTCAGATTTTATTCGACTCTCCATTATGATGACCAGACTCCAAAATAGGCAACAAATGTAAGTAAGAAGGCTGCGCGTGTTTGCCGAAACCAAGCCGCGGATGGTTGGGATTTGTCTGAGGAATGTGAAGAGATCCAAACAATAGTAAAGGATTCTGGTCTATATGCTTTGGTTGAAAATTATGTGAAGCCTGATTCTGTTACTGTCAATTGCTTCGTCGAAAGGTATCATGGTGAAACCGATACCATGCACTTCCCTTTTGGGGATATGACCTTCATCCCTGAAGATTCTCAAAACATTCTAGGGTTGAATGTTATCGGCAAATCAATTGCAGAAGGAGTTGAGTCTCTGGACCTAGAATGGTCGACGTTGCACGGTCTGACTAACAAGTTGTTTGGTTGGGACTATAAAACTTCTGTGGAGAGCTTTTATGAATCCACGTCTGGTAAGACAAAGACAATCAAGTTGACGATGCTTAAGAAGAATTTTGAAAACACAAAGAAAATAAGTTTGGAGGATGGATGGGACCCTAAACAAATTCGTTATACTGCCGCTGCTTACATGTTATACATATTGGGCACTAGGGTATTCCCTGACACCAATGGCAACGGGGTTAGTGCGAGCTACCTTGATACTTGGATCCGTTGGAAGATGTCTATGGATATTCTTGGGGCACCGGTAATGGCACATTTGATGATGGGGATGAGAAGGGCCTCTAAGGCTAAAACCAACCAATTTGTCGGGAATTTCACTCTACTGCAGTAAATTTGTTCTTAAACTTATGTTATTATGTATATTGTTCATATGTACTCTTATCGTGAACTTAGAAACAAAACTTATTGCTTCACATTGGAATAGGTGTGGGCTTATGAACACTTCCCAACCTTGTTCAAGGCCTACCCCTCCTTGAAGATCATAGACCTTCCAGAACCCGATACGCCTCTAGCTAAGAGATACGAGTTCAACAATACTCCAAAGTCCGGTAACATAGGTCGACTGATCGATATGAGATTGGCTTTGGACGCAATGAGTACCAAAGATGTTGTGTTCGACCCTTACAAGGAGGCTAGAGGAAACCGCTGTGTTTTGAGGTTTGGTAACGTTGCATTTTACCATGGGCCGTTGTTCCACCCAAAAGGATACGTTATGGCTAATCCTACGCGTGTGATGCGTCAACTTGGATATAAGCAATTAGCAATTTTCCAGACGGCCTCTTTTCAATGTTTTGATCTCGACCTTTCTCGGTGCTATTCAACTCCAAATCGGTTGCATGTAGAGTATGTTCCAAAACCGGACCCAACAGATTGGAGGGATAGGGAACCACGTCGTTTGGTAGATATTAGCCAGTGGGAAAAGTTGGAGATTGTTGAAAACGGTGATGAAGTTGATGCCGAATACATGGAAGATTACCTGCAATGGTCACATCCTTATGTCGTCCGCCCGGATGACGTCCAAGTTCCTCCCCAGAAAAACCCTCCCGTTCCAACTCCCGCACATGCACCACCTACGATGACCCAACTTAATAAGACCGTTGGATTGCTTGTAAGTATTGTTAATTGCTTCGTCGTTTAATATACACATAATCTTATATGTATACTAATTATGTGTTTTATATATTAAACTAGCGGCATCGGCTTGGCAAGTTAAAGAAGATGTTGGGTTGCAAGTACCAGGAAGGAGAGGTGCTGTCCCTTGAAGAAATGAAGGAATTCGTGGAAAAGCTTGATAGAATTGAAGAAACCGACCCTAGTACAAAAGCTTTGTTCGTGGAAACTAAGTACAAACCGCACCAAAAGAAGCAAAAGACCCAGTGATTAACTCTTTAGTTGTGTTTCTTTTTTTGGATGGTGGTTGTCACGTCTTGAACAATTCCGAACTTGTTTTCGTTTGTACCTCGTGGTCAACTCTTTAGTTGTTTGGTTTGCTTTTGGTTTAGGATACCTGGATTAAGAACATTTGATAGCAGAATCCAGTTGTTTGGTTTATGTTGAACATGTTTTGATCTCTAGTGATTCGTTTATGTTGAACATGTTTATCCTTGCAAGATTTATTTGCGACTTGTGTCTAAGCATAGATAACTTCGGAGTTAACAGTAGGTTTATGTACCGGCAATGTTTAACATTTATACATCAATGCCGGTTTTAATAACCGGCACTGAAATTGTGTATAAAACCATACCGGAACACGAAGATTAAAATTTCATGTTCCTGTATAGATATTTGATGGTACCAAGCAAGACAAAGTAGTATTTTCTAACATATATGCCGGTTTTACGATATTTTCAAATTTTCATAGTTGTCAGAAAACCGGCACTGGAAAATTGAATACTTCCATGCCGGTAGTCTGCTAGTGTTGAATAAAAATCCATTTCGAATGCTCTTTTATTTTATTCCTAATTAATCTATTACATTGGATTTGAAACTTTTAATTAAAACATGCTAAAAAACATGGCATGGATTACATTTGGTTAAAGATAATCTATTTCCATCCCTTTTCAACAATTGCGGAACCTTTGAGCCTTTCTTGAACCTCTTCGAAGACATCGTCCGGAGGGGGGTGTCAAGGATCAACTTCATTGGTTTTTCTTCTCTTTCAACATATTCCTTTCCCTTCATATAACACCCATCACACCCATCGATTGGCTTGCATTGGCCCTTGTGGTTTTCTCTTGACTCGCAAGTTGAAATGCTTTGTCAAACCATTGAAACTCATCGCACTTTGGGTGATTCAAACACCTTAGAAACATTCTTCCATTTTCAGCATCATCCGTTTTTGCAATCCAAAACCGGCGAGTCCCATCACAGCTTCTACACTTTGAATAAATAAAAGGACAGTCCATGGCTAGATGAGAAGGTGACTTGCAAATTTGACACTTGCAATGATGACTCTGTAAGAGAAGATTATATTAGTCGCGGGTCATAGTATTGAAGATCATATTGTTAGTAAATCTACCTACTTTGCAAATAGAGGAAGATGATGAATCCCCCATCCTTTGTGAAGCTTTAACCGTGCTTGCTTTCTTGAGAGAATGATTTTTGTTATTTGGTTGTTGGTTTGTGTAGAATTTTCCAAAGGAATGTCGGTATTATATAGAGATAAATCTCCAACGGTCTTATTTTTCAAAAAACTAGTCGTTTTTTTTTTAATTTATCTAGTACCGGCATAGTCGTTATTATAGATTGAATACCGGTTCCGTTTACCGGCGTTTTAAAGTGTTTTGAAACCATGCCGGTATAGGTTGCATATTTGACCCGATCTGTGTAAAAAAAATTCCTAGTACCGGCATTGTAAGCTTGTCAAACACTGCGCCGGAAGCATATACCGGCATTCTATGTCACAGTTACTACCATGCCGGTTGTGGCGATTTTCAAAAAAACTAGTCGTCGATGTTTTTCTCTATATAAAGAGAGCTAATTCTTGGACCCAAAAGCCAAAAACTCGTGTTCTTATATATCTCCTTGAGCATCTTAACTTTGAAACCCTAAACCCTAGAATAATTATCAATAAATAGCTTAGTATAGTACATAATCCACCTTAGTATAGCACAGCAGCTGGTTTGATATCAGAATTCAACCTTTTTAAGAACAATAATCTCAGAATTCTACTAAGTTTACAGACAAAAAAGACAAGGCCAGACTACCAGTAACTCTTAATGGAAAAATAAAATGTTTACAGTAATGAGTTTCCTTTCATATGCTAACTACTCACGGCCAGATTCTGCATTTTGGTTCTTGTCTCGGACAAATCCAATTCCGTCTTCATTTTGGTCAGTGAAGTCGCTAAACATTCGCATGCTTGAAATAAACTATCATAGGAACATCCCTCGAATTTGCGAATCTCTGCTTGAATTTCACGAACATTATCTGAAATTTTATCTGCTCCCAGCTTCAATGCAGGAATCTCTTGTGGAGGGTATAAACATGCACCAAGCTCATCGATTTGAATTCCGATTTCTTTACAGAGTCTTAATAATCCTTCCAATGAATCTACCGATTTGCTATCATTATCGGCAGGTTTTGATTGCCTAAGCAAACCTGTGATAAAACGGATAAGCTCCTTGATTGCTGTAAGAGTGTCGGACACAACAATAATAGCTGATTCAGAAATTTTCATCTCCTCGGGTGAGAGGCCTTCTCCGAGGTCACCACCCTCATCATCAGTATCATCATCGCTTTCATTTGGATCCCTTGTCTCGTCAGGAGTATTATCAACTGTTAGATCTTCAACTGAGGCTGGTTTCAACTCTTTTAGTTCACGCAGTACATCCTTCATGGATACTGCAACTTGTGTGATGGCTCGCCCAATGGCTGTGTAGTTTGTGGAAGGAGTTTTTTTAAGAGAATCACACGCTTCCCAGACAGTGCCTGCTAACTGCGGGATAGACAGTTTCTGATTTTTGCTATTAGCTCCTGCAAGCAAATTATATGTTCCAAGGGAATAAATTTTCAAAAGTGACTAGCAAATTCTGACACAATTCAACTGGTGTGCAACTAGATGCTACAGTATCCAAATAGTAGATGCAACGCAGATAGATTAGGCTAATGTTAAAGAAGGATGAAATGGTACCAAATGAGGAGACAGCCTCTTTAAAGAATGAATAACTTGCATCGGCAACGTGCTTTGCAGATGCATTAATATAGGACGAAAGAGTTGGCCCTGCACCGATCTTACTACTGTGTGCCAGCAAAAGGAATCCCTGCAGCAAGTTAAAGTAGACCCCCATGTTCTCTTCCAACTCTTTCATGTTGGGTGCTCCACTCCAAAGCATTCCAGCTGCATTGTTACAACCAAAAACGCCATCAATGACTTCTATAAAATCGATCTTAGCAAACTAATATTTCTCTGATTCATTTTTTTACCACTAACAATGCTTGATGCTTCAACTAAGACCTGGGAATATTTCTCTAGTAAGAAAGAAAATGTGGATATGTGAAAATCCTTTAATGCTAGATTTTGCCTACCCCGAAGCATGTAAGTGTGGACATATGTTAGGTCTAGTGAAATCCCTTTTACAAGTACTATACTTCTACTACTTTGCATCTACTACTTTGCATTGATTGGCTAAAGGATGACATGGATAAAGTATGAGGCCTGGTAAAATCCCTTTTTCTAATTCTGTACAGACCACTTTGCCCTACTTGGTTAAAAGTTTTGCTGGACAATTGTTAAGTACTTTCTGGAATTCTCTTTTGTTCATAAAAGATTTTTCTTCATTCCTCGGTACAAAAAAAGATCTTAGGCTGTGCAAGAACTTTAAGTCCATAAATGTGAACACATGTATTCATGTATGCATTATTTCATAGAATAATAATCTCTGCCTGAACAATAAGCACAATCAGGTATATGGTTCCCTGAACAAAATCTAATCAACCAGTTGATGGTTTTCCTACGTAGAACGCAGCAAGCACATGTAATACCGATTCACTGTGAATTAAATGAGTGCAAAATGTTTCCAAGATTATCACTCATTTGGTGCCCAACCACTAAGATTGTATCTTCTAGCAGATATATGTGCCCTGAGTTTACCAAGAAAAAGCTTTGGAGTTCAAGAAGTCATGAAATATTAAAAAAAAATGCATATAAGTATTAATTATGCATAACACTTCATAGGTGCTTTTATCAGAGCAATAAAGAGCCCTGACATAGCTCCTAGGTCCTGTTAGTTTTACATATATCAGGTAATCTAAAAGGTTATCAAACTTAAGTCTCAACCGCTCCTCTACACATATCAATCTGTTCTCTACAGCAAAATTGATTTGCTAGATGTACATGCCCCTAACCTCAATTTGCTAATACTATATTTGACTTTACGGTATACCAGACAATCAAGCAGCGTACATAAGGCGCTGTATAATTATCATTATAAAAACAGCTTGACACATTTTCCTGAAGAATCTAACTGACCTAAGAAACAAGATCACAAGGGGTCTCTGACTGTCTCTCTCTCTCTCCTCACAGGTCAAGGATACATCGAGCATTTCAAATACCACCACCTTCCTTAGAAAAGAATGAACCAGCTAAATAAAACCTAACAACATGTTTGGTGCAATTGGATTACTCACTAATCTTAAGATCACTGTTCTCTACTATTTGGTTCATGAAAATAATCCACTATAGTGAATTCAACTAACTTGAACTAAACAATAGCAAAGAAAGGCATTTTAAGTATGTAAGAAAGCTTTTGAGAAGGAAGAGGCAGTGTACCTATTGTTGCTTGTTTTGATACTTGTCCACCCAATGTCACAACATCCTGCCAATCTACCTTCTCAAGAGAAGAAGGAGGTGCATCTTCCAAAAGCTACAAAAAGTAAGAATTCAATCAGATAACAAGATTAGACAATATAAAAAAACACGAAAAGAAAAAACTAGGGTTTAAGCGGACAGAAAAAAAATAAATCAAAATTGAATTAGTTTGAGTTGATGAAATTTGATGAGCAGAGGGATGATGAGTTTTACCTGGAAGGTCTCATGCATGGTGTTTAGATGCGTAACCAAGATGCGATTAAGGTGTTCTTGCTCTTTTTTCCCCATTTTTCTGATAGGATACTAAAACTAGAGATAAGAGAATTTATTGATTGATCACCAAAATTCTTTGAATTGGGGATAAACTACCTTAGAACTGATGCGTTGATGACAAGTTCGTTCTACAGCAGCAGAGCTTATATATATGTAGCTTTAGGGTTTTAGCTTTGTGTTTCGTTATAGAAGGAAACAGATGAAACGAATAATAAGAAAGCAGAATTAACATTGTGGTTAATTCTGAGCACTATAAGTCTGTGTATGGACTAAAGCTTGACTTTGCATATGACTTGGCTTTGCCTTGACATATGACTTGGGGCAAGCTGTGGACTGGCAAATTGAGTCCTTGCCTGATTGACAAAATCACTTGGCAAAAACTACTAAATTTGAGGATTTGCGAATTGGGGTAAAAATTCTACATAGCAGAATTGCAAAGACTGCCCTGCTAAGTAGAGTTTTTGCCGAGCGGTAGAGTGTCTGTTGTCAGACGGCACAGTCTTTGCAGCTAACAAGTTTTATTCAAATTTTTTATGTATATCAAATTTCAATATCAATTATTCTCCTTATATCTTATTACCATTAATTCCATAAAATATCTTCTAATCTCAAGTAATAATTGTGATGGCCAACCTTCTCTAAGTAACAATGAAGTTTGATATTCTGATCTCACACTAATCTTCTAAAAGTAATCCCATAAATATTTTGATCTCACACTAATCTTCTAAAAGATATTCCATAAAATATCTTCTAATCTTCTGAAAGACGACTTTTGTTGGCCAACCTTCTCATGGTAACAATGAAGTTCGTGGTTCAAAGATTCTTATCGAAAAAGATGAATCAATTTGCAGAAGCACTTCACACAAGATTCTATCAGTGGTGCTCAGCAACAGGGACTTGATTTTTGGGAGAAAATTCATGTGAAATTTTGTGAAGAAACACTTAACTTCAAAAGACGTGATACTACAAGATCGCTAGGCCATTACCATTTAACGTAAAGAAGTAGTCATATACGTTGTTGTGATCATCTAAGCCATTCGAGTCGGAAGGAACGGCGAAACTGATTTTGATGTGATAAGAACAATTAGAAGAAGAAAAAAACAATTTTGAAAATCGTAACTTTAAAATCTAATAAGTTCATTTGTGGAAAAAGTGTGGAGAGGATGAGTACAAGGGTATGCTAACAATACTTATTGGTAATCTCTCTCCAAATTCAAATTCAAATGTGAATGCTAGTAAAACTGCAAAATTTAAAAGAATACATAAGTCAAAAAGTAGCAAAAGGACAAAGATAAGAAGGCCAAGAAGCAGCAAAAAAATCTTTTTTAACATTGGCGAGTTAATAGCCAACATGCGGCCAAAAAATAAAGAGAAATTCAACGTACTTTTGTGGGAAAGCAACTTACAAAAAATCGTCTTTCGTGAGAAAAACATTACTATAGTTGGGATAAGCATAAGATCTCTTTCAGCGTACATTTCAAAAACGAATGATCAACAATATCTGTGGGAAAGGGATTTTAACAAGTTACAGAAACCCATGGAAAAAATAGAAAACCCACATTTTGTTAAAGTTGACGGCTTTGATAACGATGACGAACTTGATGAAGTTGAAGGTCTAAATGATTAGTTTATATAGTAGTTAATTGCAACTAATTTAAAAGTACTTTTAAGTTGAATATAATAGTTTTATTTTGAAACTAATGTTAGAGATCGCTCGGTTAAGCTTGTTGTTGATGTTAAAGTATTTGTTGATATATAGTCTACTAAAGTCAGTCTCCGAATAGGATTAGAACATGATAGTTGAGTATCATAAATCACCGAGTACCCTCGAAGATTGATGAATGAAGAACAATGAAGACATCTGTGAGAATTTCATTAACAAATGTATGTGAAGACTAACTATCCTATTTACTCATTATTCATACCATTTTATATTCTGAAACAATGTTGTATCACTTTAGTATATGATTTTTCAGTTTGCGAACTACGCACTTTTAGGTATGAGCTCCAAAATATATTAAGTTTGTGAACCACTTTTCTTAGTTCGTGAACTGTTCTATTTTTGGGTATTACTGAACTCTAATTGATGGATCACATACTTTACTTGGTTATTCATAAGCTAACTTTTATGTACGGTTCTTTAATCGATAAATACACGGGTACACATTATTATTATTTTATTACAAGGAAAACTTTTTCACGTGCTTACATGGTTTTCATTCTTTGGAATCAATCTATATTGAGAAGCTAAAGTTTTCTTGGGATCAAAGTAATTCATAAACATGGAAACTAGTTTGCGAACTTGTTTTGATCACAAGAAATAATTTCTTGAACTTTAAGCAACCTAGCTGATAGGGTGTAGAATACATCCTATTTACTATCTATTGTTTATGCTTTCTTTGCTATTTTTCTTGTAAATTATGTATTTTACGCTTGTTTTGAGTTTTATAGCTACTATGGAGTCGCACAGAGGAAAAGAAGAAGAAATTACCCAATTTGAGCAAAAAGGGCAAAAACTGTCATTTCATGGGCAAACACTATCGGGAGCCAAGCCAAAGTTAAGGGATGACTCTCTTTTGGAGGAGTGATAAACACAGACCAGCTAAGGTTAAGGGACTGCCATTGGGTGGTCGGATCTAGGCACAATGGGTGCAAATAGACGCCCCATTTTTAAAGCCCTGATTAGGTCGAATCAAGAAGAGATATTCTTCTCTTCTCTTTTCCTTTGTTCCTTTACTGAGCCGCTGAAGATATTCATGGGAGATTCTAATGGGAGATTGCTCACGGTTTTGGAAAGAATTGAACGATAAATAAGAAAGCATCATTGAAATTAAAGAGAGGAAGATCGGAAGCGCAACAAAAGCTAGGGTTCGATGTAACCCGAGAATGAATTGGGTTTGTTTTGTGAAAGATGCGAGATGGTGATTCGGGTTTTGTAGCTGTAATGGTAATTGGAGGATGATTCATTGGATATTTATTATCAAGATCGATGCTGGGTTTCTGAAGATAAATTCGATGGCGATTGAAGAGATATCTGAGATGTATTTGAATTTGTTGATGCTTAGGAAAAATGGGTTAGTCTCTAATTTGAATCTTTGGTGAATCTGTAAAGGGTTTGGAGAAATTGGAAGTGATAAAGCTCGAGAAACTAAGACTGTGATGATTGGCTCGGGAGAGAGATGCCGAACGAGTGTGGGTGTTTGTCTTGGTCAAGTTTGAGAAGAAGAATGGTGGTTCCGAAGCTGTGGTGATTGAGGAGTTTGCATGGTTTCGTTGGAGTTGAAGACAAATACGAGAGAGATGAAGTACGAGCTCGAGTTTAATGGCGATGAATGGTGCATCTCAAGTTGAAATTTGGGAGTTCTTTGTTGTTCGGAAATTGTAAAGAAGACATGCTGCTACTGTTACAGGGAGATTGAATGAATGGGCTTGTGAAGAATGAGCACTTTGGAAGGCCTGAGGATGATGTTGCGGAGCAGTGAAATGAATAGATGTATGTGCTAGGATTTGAACAGGATGGAGCTAAAGAGAGGCCTGAACTTGGCGGGAAACTTAAAAACAAACGAGACTCGGCGGTTTTCAGATGTTGTAGTCAACTCGGCGATGACCGATCCAGACGACTCAACCCGTTCTGGGTCAGACGATAGCCGAAGATCGAAGGCGACTAGAAGCTAACTCATCATCTGCCTTGACCCGATTGACTAACTCGAAGACCGTCTTGACTGTTAACTCTGACGGTACCGTGACGGAATATTCCGTCGACTGAGAAGAAGATTCCGGCCAAATTCCGGCCATAATACCAGCTTTCCAGCGACCAAAATTACAGATTTTTGTGTGGACTCTTCTCATGTGTGTGAAGACTTGGACTTGGAATTGGATGGAGAATTTGGGTCAAATTTGGAAAGAGAAGATGGAAGATGAGAAAGACTTGAATTTGGAAATTGAATGGCTAAAGGAAAGGGATTCTATTCCTTGGAAGATTTGGAGAACATTGAAGCCTATAAGTAGAGAAGTTCTCTACACACTTTGATCATCTTTTTACACATATCTTTACACACATCTCTACACACACAACACTTGTGTTTTTGTTTGCTTTTCAAAATTCTTCTTTTAATTATTTGTGTGAACTTGAAAAATTCTCCCTTTAATTATTTGTGTGAATTTCAAAAACATGAGTAGCTAATTTTCTTATTGATTTAGGATGAATTCCTAGTTCTTAATATATGATTTGAGTTTTGTTTTCAATTCTATCTTGAAATTTTTCACATGATTATCGTTTGTTTTTACTAATAGGAATGTTTATACATTCATGGTTGTTTGATAGGTTATTTAGAGTGCACGCTAAATTGATTTGTTAATTCAACCTAAATCTAGTATAAGTTAGGGAATACGTAATCGTTCTCGACACTTTACACAAGTAGAAAACACGAGACCTTGCGGAGGGATTAGTGGAGCGATTGTGTGTAAAAACAACGCTAGAAAGTGGACCAAGCGGAACCGAGTTTAACTACTAGTACTAAACCTAAATTCATAGATCTTAATGCATTCGGGAATTACATCTTGTAAGCGAACCTCAAGGTGGTTCTTTTGAATAGAATCGATAACTAAGCGGACTTGTTACTCGGTGAAATAAGGGATTTTGGGGCTAGCTAAGCGAACCTCGCTATCCTACGGTTGGTGATAATCATGACTAATAACATGTGGATGAAAAACATAACTTGAATCATTATTTTGCAACGAAGAAGGATTCCTTGATCTTGTCTCTCTTATTGATTTCAACTTTATCTTTGAATTGCTTTGTTTATTTTCTTTTGCTTTATACACCCCCCTTTTTGTGGCAATTTTTACAACTAGAATCTCTTGCTCCTCGTGGGAACGAACTTAACTACCACTATATTACTTGTTAATTAGGTGGAAAAATATTAATTAATTTGTTGTGATTACGACACTCATCACTAGCACGTTTCATCCTTGTATATGAAGGCCTCTCTACTACTAAGAAGATCAATCCCGATACGGTGTGCTCTAGTTGCTGCTATAGTCGTCCTCTAAATACCAAGGTTTCCTCGAGAAACACAAATAGGTTATGACTTTGAGGTCTTCACTAAGGGATTCGTGAAGCTCGTTCAGACTATCTTTTATCTTATAGATCCTTGATATCCAAAATCTTTATCTTGATCCTCAGAGTTCTTGTATATTCTAAGTTTTGTCTCTTTTGTTATACGACCATTTCAAGAACTATTTATTAAGTTTGTGAACCACTTTTCTTAGTTCGTGAACTGTTCTATTTTTGGGTATTACTGAAATCCAATTGATGGATCACATACTTTACTTGGTTATTCATAAGCTAACTTTTATGTACGGTTCTTTAATCGATAAATACACGGGTACACATTATTTATTTTTATTACAAGGAAAACTTTTCACGTGCTTACATGGTTTTCATTCTTTGGAATCAATCTATATTGAGAAGCTAAAGTTGTTAGAGCACTGCTAGGTCGAACTCGCAAGCGTTGCTATCTCAAGCTTGTTTGTCAATCCAGTGGATTACATCCCACGAAACGTTTCAAATTTGGGGAGACAATATCAAGTACGCAATAATGGTCCAAGTACTTCAAAACCCCAAATAAATACATTGGAATCGAGTTGGTACAACCAATTGAACAAAAGACACCATTCAATTATAGCCAATATCATATTCAAGAGAACAAAATAACATTAACCAAAATTCTTAATGAACGAGGTCAACATTCATAATTTAAATTGACCTTTTATATGATATTGTTATAAACGTGTAATTATGTTAAGAATATCTAGGGCAAATCCCGTTTATTACTGGGATGCCCTTGTGTCTAACCCTATAAACAGAGGCTCTAATGTTAGTCTATTGTACACATGAATAAGAATTTCTCTCTATTTCTTCTCCCTATTTTCTGGCTCACTCTACCAACTAAGCGAACAAAGGGTTTAAACTTTCCATCAGACGGGTGAAAACAATATGAAGACATTAGAGGGATATCTTAATCTTTATTTTTAAATTAATTTATTGCATCTGTGTTTATTATATAAATTACATTACAAAGATTTGATTCACATTATCTCAAAGACTCATACCTAGCTTTCTTTGTCCTTTTGTAGATCAAACTAGATCTATTCATAGCACTCACAGTATAGAGATGTTGATTCTCTAATACTAGATGGCCGTTTGGTCTCCGAGATATAGATTCATGGATTGTGTTAACTTGTGGTTACAAAGTGGCATCTATACGTTTCCATAAAAAGCACTTGAACCAATAGAAAAATACATGGAGTGAGTTAATACCCTAACGACTTGCTCTCTCGGTCAAGATATCCTCATACGCGCGACGTTAGCTATACAGGACTTGGGCCGAGATAAGTTGTTAAAGTTTTGTTTCTTCTTTTGTTATTATTTACAATCAAAAAAAAAAAAATTACGATAATTTATATGCTTGATTTAAGTTATTTATCAATATATGGTTGATTTTTTTTTTCTTTCTCTAATCTTTCATAGACAAGAAAAGGGAAGAAAAAGAAAAACCATCAAAAGATAGTTTACAGTTTCTATTCATCCAATGAAACTGAAATCATCAAAAACCGGTCTTTTTTTTCTTCTTTATTTTTTTCATAGAGAAAGAAATTATAGGATAAAAATCATTGAAAGATGATTTGAAGTTTCGATACTTTAATGAAACTGTAATCACCAAAAATAAAATAAAATTGGTTTGGTGTAATCACGATTTAGCTACCTTTACCGTATTTAATCACATGCATGGTTGAAAAACCTACGGCCAATTAAATTTGGTATCCTTGTCCTCTATACAAGGATCATGTGATTTATCCATATGGTTTCTATTTTTCTTTTTACAAGAAACCATCCGTCATTCACTAAGTAGGTTTTTCCCGTATGATGACTAAATCGACATATTGTTCTCCTCTTTTGTCGATACGATTTTGTTAAATCGTAAAAACCAATTAATATTTGGTTTGTCCATCAACCTCATGAGAAAGGAGATTTATTTAATAATAAATCGTTGGTTTCCATTCCTTATAAGAAACCATTCATAATCCACAAAGTGGATTTTATTTTTATTTTTAAAAACGAAATAATGCTTCATTATTTGTTTAAAGAAGCGTTTTCTCTATATCAACCATCAAAAGATGAAATATCACTATTATTGGTTAAGTCAATTGCAGTTACCAATTTAACAGGGAACTATTGCGTTCTTGCGGGATATTAAGCAATTTTGATTTTCCCTCGTGGTAATAATCTCCAAAATTCGGATATTTCAACTTGTAGTTGGAATACCAAGGATACAAAAGATCAATGGGTGTGCACCCGGCTTGTTAGCCTAAATCATCAATTAGTCCTTGTAGTGACTATATTGATCTCAATATTAATTTATTTGAATGAAATAAAGTGTCTATAATTTCATTATTAGGCGAATGAATATCTCGTCGGCCCTATAGGTCATTGGAGATTTATGCTTTCTTGCTCTAACCAACGAATCCATGGTTGATTTTAAATTTGTACGTCAAGTAGACTACAATTTTATTTATTTATTTGGACATTTCTTTTATGGCTTTTGAAGTCATTATATACGGTCCAACTGGTGTTGTTAAAGTCCAGATGTTATTACGAGTATATGTCCTCGATTTAATCGGATAATACTCTGCGAACTTGTTTTCGTATATGAGACGATTATATTTCCGCTATAATCAGGGGGAGACTATACATTACCAGACGTTTCTCTCCCATTTTGATCAAATCGAAAAAGGCTGTATACTAGGCGTGAAAATATCTCATATAGCTTTAATATAAGCTTATGCCGTTTGAAAAAGCAAACTCAATCACATCTAGCAAGCAAGTAGCATTTTTATATAGGCTACAGATAGCTCCAACAGAGACTATCATAATACGATTCACATTCTCAAATTTCATATCTCCTCATTTGAATAGTAGGAGATTATCATGCCCGTGGCGCTGGTACCAGTAAATTTTTGAATTTTTCAAAGTATGCATACGTTGGAAATTATGTGAGATCATGATAAGCTAATACGATGGTCGAATATTCATTTATGGTAGCTACTAAAATAATAAATGGATATTTAATGTTTGGTACCCAGTAAATGTCCAACACATTGGTTTGGTACCCAGCATTATAAAAATTAAGGGTTGGTACCTAAACCTGCCGTTGACTGTCAAAGATAAACTTTGACCAAATTATTTTTTTGTTCTATATATTATTAACTGAAAAAATATACAATTTTACAGTTATGTCCTTAAGCTCTATCTTCTTCGTCTCTTCATTATCAACTTTACATTTCAAGACTCCCATCAATTTGGCCACGGTATCTGCAGCTGAAACGGGAATCAAACCCAAATCAACTATAATTTCCATTATGAATCAACCTATCATTATGTGTGGGAGTCTTAAAGTGATAACCAAATCTAAACCTATTAGTGGAAATCAGTAATATTGTATCCCCAATTTTTTTTTTCAAGAAAAACAAATCTAAACCTATCGGTACGCACCTGTTTGGTTCATCGTTTTGCCTCCTTTCGTTGTCTTCATGTTTTGTTCTTTGTAGATTTATGGATCTGTAATGAGATTCTATGATGACATTGTTTGTTAGTGGTATATGATTTATTACTTGTTCATTTGGAAGCAGAACAGTAAAGGAAACCAAAGTCAATTGATGTCAACTTATGATACTCAGAGAAATGAAAAGATTGTCTCTTTTGGGTTCTGAGATTGCTTTACAGACTGGGTTTTGTTTGATATGAGAAGAGATGAGTTTAATTTGTTATTCTTCTTCCTTATTATTGTTGATTTTGACGGACATGAGATAAAAAATGAAGGAACCCCTAGTACAAGATTTTTATTCTATCTGTGACTCCAATAAAACCAAACCAATTTTCTGCAACTTCCCTGAAATTTCATAAATCAACAACGAGGAATATATAATATCAACAATGGTGGCAGGGCCGGAAGTAGTAGAAGGAATCTGCAACATCTCGAGATTCAGATTAAGAACTATTGTGGTTGATTTTAGGGTTAAATGTTCATAAAAAGAAGGTTCCTTTTTACATTTTGTAGATGAAAAAAATTGTGACGATGTGAGAATTTAGATTAGCTTGAGATGACATTGATGTGTATGTATGATTTAGAGTTTTGTTTTTTCTTTACATGGTTCTACAATGGCGGCCATCGAAGAAGATAATTGTTTATTATTTTTCTTTTCAGGGGTAAATTCGTCAAATTAATTAATATTTTTGAACAAATTATGAAAAATAAAATAAAGAGTATTTCAACGTTGACTTTAACAATGAACGGCTGGTTTAGGTACCAACCCTTAATTTTTGAAATGTTGGGTACCAAATCAATGTGTTGGTCATTTACCGGGTACCAAACATTAAATAGCCCAATAATAAGTGATGGTGGTTGTTAACCTCTCTGCAGAGGAATATCGACATATGTGATTGGTTGGAATACAATCCAACTAGGTTGGATTAATTTCTCGATCGACGCAATTTTGGATCCAAGACTTGACACCATAAAATTGCCGAGCCTATTTATTTTTGGGTGGTGTAGTCATTATAATGTGTTATATGAGAAAAATAATCGTTGAATAAACGATTGAAGGGTTTTATTTTGCTCAGACCCTAGGATTGGTTCAATAATATTATGTTCTTCCTAAATGATGCATTCGGCGTGGTAGTCTTGAATGACTCTTATTGCATTCACACAAGATATGTGGTCGGAGAACAGTATTGAATTTTTAATCCTAAGTGGATTAAATTTGTATTCGGGCAGCCATCTGACTCGATTCCTTCAGGTTTAACAATCCTTTATGTGTTTACAAAAATTTGGTGAAAGCCCAAAAATCCGGATTAATTAGTTGATTATGTCGGCTTCATAGGTCTCTTGAAGAGTCTATAAAAACACTAAAATCCACGCTTTAGCAGCATAAGTTCTATTTTTTTTTTCTTAAATCTGCAGTTAGAATTATGCTAGCTTAAACTCGTCTTTGAAATAGACTAGAGTTATTATTTTGATGCTTTTCTTTTGTAAAACTCATATAGTTGGGTTAGCATCCATATTTACGTCAAAAGTTGTACTCTTTTCCCTTTGTTTCAGGTTTTATCCCATGTGGTTAATCCGACAATGTTTTAACGAGGCAACATCTCGTTGATGTTTGATTTTCTTTCAAAAATGTTGATATTTTTGCTCTTTTTTCTTCGTCCAAATTTGTTCCCACTGGGTTTTATTGGAAAGGTTTTAGTGAGGCAATTTATTCAACATGGTGGCCATCCAAGGGGGAGTTGTATAGTTTTGGTTATTTGGTGGATTCCCACCATTAACTAGGTTATTCTGTTTTGTTAGACCACATCAACATAAGAACCCTTAGGAATTTGGATATCATTCTGATCCATATATGGTATGATCACAAATTTTACTCACCTATGGTACTATAACTGCATATTGGAATTTTGTTGAAGAAACTACATCAACTACTTTTGCAAATCAACTCCGAGAAGCTAGGAATTCAAGAAGCAAGTCCTCAATGTACTTAAAGAAGCGTGAAGACTCGAGAACACTAGCATTAGAAGATTAACACAAAAGAAGACTTCATCAACTTGGAAATTTCTCACGAAAGCATTGATATCTCCAAAGATTCAAGAAATTCGTTTACCGAAATTGGCTCGACTCGAAGATTTGCAAGCCAAGATTTAACTAAAGTACTTATCACGGGGAGTATCAGATTGGAAAGTATTTTAGTGGACTATCATGTTGTACTCTTTTTCCTTCATCAAGGTTTTTCCCATTTGGTTTTCCTTGTCAAGGTTTTAATGAGGCAACATTTGTGTGTCCATATCTTTTCTAAGTTTTCTCAATTGTACTCTTTTCCCTTCGATCAGGTTTTGTCCTTTTGGAATTTCCTAACAAGGTTTTAATGAGGCAATTAGCTTATACACAATGTCATCAGGGGGAGTGTTATAAAAGTGTAATTATGTTAAGAATATCTAGGGCAAATCTCGTTTATTACTGGGATGCCCTTGTGTCTAACCCTATAAATAGAGGCTCTAATGTTAGTCTATTGTACATATGAATAAGAATTTCTCTCTATTTCTTCTCCTTATTTTCTGGCTCTTTCTCTATTCATAATAGATATGGACTTATCTTTAAAAAAATAAAATAATAAAGAACTAGGCATGTTCTAAAAAAAATAAGCTCGGCAAGTATTCAATGTTAAAGTCCACATTAACATTAGTTACATACCTTATGCTTTGGTTCCACCTGCGCATAGACAAAACCAGGACGTACTTGATCACGCGCGGCCCAAAACTGAATAGGTCGGGTTAGGTTGGACCGATTTTGGTCGGACAAGGGTTGGATTGGACCGATTTGGTCGGGCCAGGGTTGAGGTGGACCAGGTTGGACTTCACTTCTTTTCCCGTATCAAATCAGAACATGATCGTCTTTTCCTTCTCCTCTGATTCTCAAAAGGATTCAAAGCGACGGATTAATATCGGCCGATTCGATCGCAATACAAACATACACATAATTAATAATAAGTTCATTATAAAATGAATACACTGAATTAATTTATTATAAAATATGGGTGATTAATGATTATTAAAGATTCAATAGTAAAAAAATAATAAAAAAACGTATGAATTAAAATATGGGTGATTAAAGATTTGTTCTAATATAACAGAGACCTATTATGAACAAAGAAAACGACAATCACAGTCACCCCAATTACCAAAAAAAATTGATAAAATATTGAAAGAAAACAAATACTCATGTGATAATAAGAACCATTAAAATTCATGTAGCTACATAAAACAATCATCAAGGTAAAATCACATAGACAAACTATAGAGGACAAATTACATGAGAGTCCAGGACAAACTATAGAAAGCAAATCATATGATTAATTTTAGCAAAAGACAGGCAGATGAAATACAATCGTACATATATAATGATGAATCGATGATAGCCGATAGGTAATACAAGTTGACACGTCAAGGCATGGCAAACATCTTTTGGTAGACCACATCAAATTGCAAACATAAAAATGAAATAAAGAAAGAGGTTTGGATATACCTTCTCAGTGTAAGATTGAAAGAAGAGAAAGAAAAGAAAGTACCAAATCCAGATTATAATGGAGCTTCCCGAGATAATGGACCGAACCGGAGATTTTCCTTCCTTCGCGAACTGGCAGGATCGTCCACAAGAATTCTTCCTTCCCACGTAAGGATTTTTCAAACAACGGATTTCCTTTGTCGTTTCATCTTTCACCCGTTTAGATCTCCTTTGGTGTTAGTACAAATCAAACAGATTTCCTTTCCCTCATTAATCAAATCAGCAGATCTCCGACTAAGATCCTAAAAACGTATTTCTGATGACTTGATGTCTGATTGATTAAAAAAAATTTGTAGAATTGAACGTAGTAAGATCCAAAATTTCGAGATTGCACTATAAACGGATGATTAAAAAAAATCAGCAGGGTAGAGCTCGTGCTGATAACGTTTTGGAGTAGAAAAATAGGGGAAAAAGGAAGAGGCAGATAAGAGAAGGATTTCTATTGATTATCCTATTACATAGGTAAAGTATCCTTTATATACATGTACAGAGAAACCCTTAGGCTTCTAGTTGGGCCGCACACCCACGGGTCGTAGGCCCTACAACAATATTAACTATTTTGTCTTATTTATTAATTTTTGACTTTTCACATGCGAAACAAATAGAAGCCTTGGATTTGTTGTTGTTGATTCTTACTTATTGTCTAATTCTGTCTGATCTTGATTGCATAGGCCATTGTATTTAATGAATATGAACTTCTTAGGAATTTTGTGAATTTTTTCATTGAGTAGCCTTTAAAAGATCCCATATGATCTATACCAAAATCCTAAAAAGAGAGGCAACACCCCTCAGGTTTAACTGAGGGGATCTTCATATATCTCATCATCTCCTTCATGTTTTTATCCATAGTTGAATCGGTTCCAGGCGTTTCCGTCAAAGGCCATGCCCTAATTTGTTTATTCGGTGCAGTTACCTCTTTTATCTGATATCCTAACCATAAAGAAGAAATTCACGATTTTCTTATACTTCTAAGAGAATATTTTGAAAACTTTCGATAGATAACTTTTATTAGATTTGCAGAATTAAAAGAAACACATGATGATTCACAACAAGCTATTGATCTCTACAATTATGTCAATTGCAAAATCAGGTTGATCATCTTCTTCACGGATCTGATAGGGATAATGATGGAGATGATAATGACATGGGTGATGAACATCAGCTAGAAATTATTCCGATGAATGAGAATGACATGAAGGTGTTTAGTCGCATGAAGGCGTTCCTATTCAAAAATCAAGTAGGTTTTGAGTCGCATGAAGGCGTTCCTATTCAAAAATCAAGCAGGAAGAAGAAAGTAAAGACAAATTTTCAATATATTTCTATAGGTGAGTGTATATCCTCTTCATTTGTTGCCCCTTAGTCTTTATCTAAGTAGAACTTGTTCTCGACCTTTGTTGAATTGTTGGTTTTACTCTATGCATCTTTTGTTGAAATAATGGTTTTACTCTTTGTTAAAAATAATAAAAAAATAAAAATCCTTAAGTACTTATAGACCGTCATTATCGATATCGATTATTGAGTATCTAGATAAGTATTCAATAATCACTTTATATGTTAATATCTAATACCGGTTAGATTGGTTATAAGAAATTAGTGTTTACACATGATACTAGGAACCGGAGTTTACACATAAAACTCTTCAAAATATATGTTTACATATACTCTTAGAAATTATTATATTTATTTCATGTAAGGGAATGCAGGTTTTTTCAACCAAACAAAATTCAATTTTTGTCTCCTATGAATAATTATGAGTACTGTAAATAGGAGGGAAAGAATGGATTTGAGGAGGGAAAGAAAATGGTCCAATTATGGTCAATACCAAGTTAAAATCAGACAATACGAAAGGAAATAAATATTTTTAAACTACTAAATACCCTTAGTGACAAAATGTTCGGTCCCTTCGCTTCCAGAACCAGCGTTTAATGTTCTTTACCTATCTTTTCCAAATTGTCACGAACTCACAGTGGTTCAAGAGTGAAGAACGATCAAAATCAAAAACGAATTAACTAACCCTTTTTGAATTTGTATCCAAAACTCTCAATTGAATTAACCACGGGGAAAATGATCAATTCAATTGGTCATGCTCAACATAAGAGAACTTATGGAGCAACACAGTACATACACAAAAATGTGGATCAGGGAAAGACCAATACTGCGGAATAATCAAAGATTCAATCTATTTTTCATCACTATTTGCACAATGACATATAATAGACTTAATCTTTGTAAACAAAAGTTCATCCTATCTTTTATCAATATTTTCATAATGACATAATAGGCTTAACTTTTGTAGTCAAAAGTTCATTCTATCTTTTATCAATACTTTCATCAAGAGTATAAAGCACAGTTTGGCTAACTTTGCCTATGTAAGTGGTGGTTCAGATTTGTCCTCACAAGAGATAAATCTAGGGATGTAATCGCTTGTCATAAGTGATGGTTGTGATTTGGATTAGAAATGCATCTAACGGACATAATTTATCATGTCATTAAGGTTCCATAATTATTCATAATAAATGCTCTATTAATTTTCTATGATAATGGTTTATTAAATGTCAATTTAAAAATGATAGTATATAAATTATTCTACTTCACAATAAATACTTTATTAGTTTTCCATGATAATATTTTATTAAATGTCAAATTAAAAATGATAATATATAAATTATTCTACTAATGATGATAATAAATATATTTTTATTATCTAATACTTCGGATTAGTCAGGTATTGCTGCGAGCTTTATAAAACTACTTTTAGATGTAACGTTATTATCTTAGAGCTATGGAAAAAATAATTGAATGGTTGCCGATATACGTTATTGTGCCGAGTTCGGTAATAAAAAGCAATTGAATGGTTGCAAATTATAAGTTAAGGATAAAACTATTTTAAAAAGCGACCAAATTGTGTCTGGCAAAATATCGAGGTTCAATTTATAGTTAGTGAGAAAATGATAGAAACAGAGACATATATCCGAAAATTGTTTATTCTATTTTATTATATGCATAAAATAAGTAAATTTTCTACTGTTAGAGTACATATATGTAATATTTAATTTACTATTAGTATTATTACTAACAAATATTATTTTTCATAACCACTTTTTAAAAGAACGCGCAATTGGGGGATAAAAAAAGTAATTGGGGGATATAGATTACTTCTCCCAACCCATGGTGTCTGATAAGGGGTGATTTTTGGGTATGAAAATACCAAAATACCCTTTGGTTAATTAAAAAACATTATGAAAATACCATAATACCCTCTCTACTAAAACAATAAAATCAAAAAACCAAAACATATATCCCCATTTCATTAATTCAGTTCCAAGACCTTTGTTAGGTTTTGTTTTTGAAAAAAAAAATTTGATGTTCTTCATCGTTCTTCACGTTCTTCGTCGATTAATCGTCGATTCAAAAATTTCTCCAAGTCGATTAACCAACTAGAATCATTAACAATGCCTCCACGAAAGAAACCAAATGCCCAATCGAACTCAACATCATCGATTCTGAACAAAAACAAAGGAAAGACTTGCTAAGATTGCTCAAGAGCAAGAACACGAAGAAGCAACGTTATCTCGACGATCAACTACACAAATATATGGCTTAGAGAAGGTAAGTCATTTAAAACTACTTTTTAGGTGTTTAAATCGATCTATGGCAATGGGTTGAGGTTAGAATCGCGAACCCTAACTCAAACAGTTGAGTTTCGGAATACCAGAGCATTGAAATTTATATGAATACGATGCGGTTTATGAGTTCGGCATTGAATCTATGATGAATACTGATGCCGGTTTCTGACCGAGAATAACCGAGAGACTGAATTTTAACTCCACCAGGCATTCAATCTAGGATGAATACGGTGCGGTTTTGTGGTACTTAAACTGTTTAATGATAATTCGTGTGTCTTAGGTAGTAGACTAAAACACACAGAAGAGTTTATGAATTTGCCACCCGATCGGCATTGTTTTTGGATTCATTCTATGCCGGTGTTAAAATAGGCATTTGTTTCTAATATTTCGAGAATGCATGGGTAGTACTCTTAAAACATACGGAGAGAGTGTATGAATTTGTCACTAATCCGGCATAGATTTTTGGTTTCTTTACATGCGGTTATTTTTAAAGGCGTTGTTTTTAAATAATTAGAGAATGCCGGTAGTGGACTTAAAACATACAGGAACATTGTCAACAGTTCCGGCGTAGATTTTAGGTTTCATTTGTATGCCGGCATTTGTTGGTGCAGAGCACTATCGTGATCAATGTCTTTCTTAGGAACATTATACTGCAGCGTTGTCTAGTTTAAAGTATTCAATGCCGGTACTAAAACTGAAGTTGAGTTGTCTTATATTCATTGCTTTCCGTGTGCTTACGATATAGGTCAAAAGCAAAGGAAGCCAACAAAAGAAAAAATAAAGATGTTGTCACTAAGAGAAGAAGGAGGGACGGTCTTGATACTCCTCGGTCTCGCCTCCTCGAGGGAAAGATGAAGGTCGTAAGATTCGTTTGGGGGCTGGTACAAGAGGGATAATTTGGGAGAGTGGTGTTGGCCAGTAGTCGACTTGCAATCCGTGAGCACAATGAGCAAGATGAGCAAGATGAAGAGGAAAGTCGATTAGCAAGCCAAACCGAAGTTGGTGGCCCAAGTCAACAACCAACACAAGACAATGGCAAGAAGGGGAGGGCAACGTCAAAGTGAAAGTTAAGGGTTCCCACCTTCCTCACATTGATGACATGATTCCTGACCTTGATCGTGGTAGAATTTGGGGCGAAGCTCCGGAAAGGAAGAACTGCTCAACAAATCGAGCAACGACACGACATCATCCTAAATGCTGTGGTTGAGTATCTAAAAATGAAATCTTAGGATCGATAACGCTCATCACAATAGGTTGTCCCCCAACAACTCGTAAGTATCTTTATGAATAATTGGCACAATCTACTATTTTCAATTTTTATGTAACCAACAAAGTTTGTGTGTTGTTTTTGTAGCATGAAGCGGTAAAACGTTACTTACGAGGAAAAGGGAGAACCATTCATGTTTGAAGCCAACGTGAACCATATTGTAACCAAAGTCACCGAGTACCACCGGTTGGGGAATCGGAAACGGATTCTTCTTAAGAAGATTGATAGTTTTTTGTAATTTGCTTAGGTTTTAGGGTATCCAGTTAGGTATTTCGTAAGGTTTTGTGGGTATACCTCTATGTAAGCCCTCACGAGACTATAACTTCGTCCACTTGGGCCACCAAGTGGTTTAAAGGCTTGATGCACGTGCTAAGTGCATTCGTTGTTAAAAGCGACAAGGATTACGTTCGAAATAAATTATAGTTCGGCTTAGTATGTAAACATATTTCAATTGCCTAATGATTAGGCTTAGTATGTAGTATATTAATCTATGCCGAGTAACCGGTCTTAAGCATTTACGATAAGTTTATACCAATGCCGGAATGTTCAAAATCGGTGCACAACGGCTATTTTTTTGAACCATAAACCGGCTTTAGAGAGGGCGGCATTGATTGTAGGTCAACGACAATGCCAGGCACTAAATAGCCGTTGTGCAATCACCTATATAATGCAATGGATTCACCCATTGCACTTGATACCTCAATGGAAAATACTTCATCAACTACCGATTCCATCATTGCCATGGAAAAAGAAAAACTCAAGAAGAACAAACTATCCACTCAGTTGGAAATCAATTATCAACCACCAACTCAGTTTCCCTTATACTAGAAAAACTTAAAAGGAAGGGAGAAACCACCAAGTCAATTGCCGCAATGGAAGAAGAGATACTTAAGAGAAAAAAGAGAAGAAGAAGAGGAAGCAAAGCGTGAACATTATCGCAAAGAAGCTAAAGAAATCCTAAACGCCAAAAACAATCTAAGATAGAAGCGGATGTCGAGGAAGAAACCGAGTGGATTAGAAATTATTACATAGTATCCGATTTCCAGGAAGATCACCGCCCTTCGAATCTTTTTTGGGGTTTTGTTAGGACTGGTCCTTACAAGAATAACTACTTGGAAGGTAAGAAAGGCGAATGGATTACGGTGATCTCTATGTACAAAATCGAACAATTGCACTCATAAAGTTATGTCGCAAATACAACGAGTTTCTTGCAAGATACGAGAGGAATAGGTTTCAAGCTCGGGACGCATATACCAAATGGAGAAAAAGAGCCTTTTAGGCATTTGAAGCGGCAATGCTTATTGAATCTCGTTCCAAGAAATGATGTTAGGTGCAATTGGTTTGAGTTAATGTTTTTAAGTTTATTTACATAAGATTATGTGGTCTATGTTATTTATTTCATCAATTTTCTTTCCTTTACTGGCATGAAAAATAAACCAAAGACTATACCGTTACCAGTGCCTCCGTTGAATTCTGCTCACCAAATACTTATTGTCATAATCCGCATTGAAGTGTTCCATTTGTCAATGCTTAGGCATCTTTGCTGATTATAAACACAAGTTATGTGGCAGTTACAAAACTCATTCATTCCACTTATTTGACTAATTTACAAACTAATTTATCCCACTTATTTGGCGGTTACAAAATCCTTAATACCAGTTTATGCGTCAGTTACACACTCCTTCATTCTATTTAAGTGACGGTTTTAGAAAGGAAATCATTCATTCTCCATTTTTTATAGAAAGGAATCATTCGTTCTCTAACACAATGGGTCGTCGCAAACCCGGTGAAAAACCAATACCCAATCTGAAGAAAGCGTTGATGATGGTGGTAAATCGAAATCAAAAGCGCAAGAAGTGCTGAAGAGTCGATGGTGAGGCGAGAATAACAAATTTGCTTAGGTAAGTGATGTATATGTTGAATTGAAGTTTTTAATTTTAGGGTTTATCCCATACGAGAAAACACAAAGTGAAATTATGTTGTTTAGTATTTGAAAATCAAATTGAAATTCGGTTGCATGTTTGAATGGCGGTAGAATACAATTTGAAAATCATGCTGAATATATGTCGAATCAGTTTTATTGCATGCCTTTACCGCATACACATTTAATTGAATACCATGCGGTTTTACATTGGCTTTGTTTTGTTTCATAAATACTATGCCGTTTTTCGTGTTAAATTCTCGTACTAAAATCCACGTCACGGCATTTAAGCTTACTTCTTAACAATGCCGGTTCTAAGTTCGCGTTGTCGTTATGTTAACTTACTATGCCGGTCTTACATTGAAAAAAAATGTTCATTCTCCGTCTAAAATTCAAAGACAACCGGCATCATATATTAATTGATTAGAATCGGCACCTGTCTAGGAACTCTGTTAAGTTCGATTTCTATTAGGTTGTCATTATATAACCTCAGTTTACATATTGTCACATAGGTCTAGAGCACCACAAAGAGCAAAGGAAAAGGCAAAGTTGTTTTAGAAGCAAAACGTAAGTCTTCTCGACATACGTCACGATCCAGGGCTGCGCTAAGGTCACGATTCGGGATCAACCTATAAGCTACCCAAACCAGCGGTGATGATGATGATGAGTGGGAAACATATCCTGTACAGAACAGCGGTGGCTCATCCTTACAAGCGAGGTGGCTTAGGACAGACCGATGTCGGAGTAGAAGCCCCTAAGATCGGTGTAAAGGCACCCCCATCCCACTTTCCGATAAGTATGACATGATTCCGGACCGCGATGATGGCAAACATTGGGGTGAACCGATAAACCCGCATCTCTTATTTGCCTACAAGATGATGCTCACCTTGGAACCTCCGCTAGATCGACTATGGGCATGGCTTCGGAATGCTCACCTTGTTGTTCTTTGTCACAAGATGATGTTACCTTTGGCGGCCTACCCCTTTTCCTTGGAACCTCCGCTAGATCGACTATGGGTATGGCTTCGGAATGCTCACCTTGTTGCTCTATTTCTTTGGATGATGATACCTTTGGCGGCCTACCCCTCTTCTTTGGAACCTCAGATGAGTTGGCTTTTGGTGTGGATGGGATTCACAGGGTTAGTTGTTGACTTAGCGGTTCCTTCCGCGGCCTACCTCTTTTGTTTGGAACCTGCGCTTCCACGAACCTTTGTTCCGAAATCTCACATGCGGTTAGATCTCTTTTCTTACTTGCCGCGAGTTCTTCTTCACGTTGAGTCATTTCTTTCAATTCTACCCTTTGTTTTTTCCTTGTTGTTTTAGTTTGTGGTCTTCTGTTGGATCTCCCTTTCTTGGCTCTTCGCTTTGTGCGATCCATGGACGAGCAATTAGCCTTAGTTGGCTCAACAAGACTTGTCGGCTAGAGGTGCCACGAGAGTAAGCTTCGAAGAATTCCTTTGCTTCGTTCGTATCCCATGGAGATTGCGGGATCTCCGAAGGAGGGTCGAAAGATAGTTGCTTCCAAAACGGATCAATAACCTCCAAAGGTATCAGTTTTTCATACTTAACAAGCATATGACGACATGGAAGCCCCAATGAAGACATGTCGGGACAAATACACACATCACCCGGTTTTAGTAATTTTTCTCATATTCCATTTGTCTCATCATATGTTTTATTGCCCAATGAGAGACGTTGAATTCTATTCCTTGAGAAAGTTACCATAATGAAGAAATGGAGTCAACCTTTCCATTGAGCTTTTCTCAAAAGCCTCCTTGATCCTATTGATATCTTGCTTAAAGTATTGCTCCATTGCCTCGGTGACCGTAACCACATTTCCTTGACCGGACTTGGATGAGATCTTTAAATCTCCCATGGCGGCCTCACCGCACTAGTTGCTTCCGTCTTGAAGTGTCTATACCGGTTTGTCCATGCACGTACAAATTTTTCCTTGAACTTATCCAACCATTGAGTCCGACAATACCAGACGGCGGTCGGATAAACTTCGTTCCAATCGGCAATGAACTTCTCCAATCTCTTTTCGTACATAACCTCGGTAAGAGACCAATAAACTTTCTCCCAATCTTTTAGAAATTCCAACCACTTTTTATGATTTTCCGCATGTTCTTTGTCCACTCGCTCCTTTATCTTGCCTCTCTCATCTTCTTCTTCTTGGGGATAGTTTGTTCTTTCAGAACATCTTCCTTTAGTTGTACCATCATTCTCTTCTTAATATCCGCCTTTGCGGGTTCAAACAAGGCATGGCAAGTTTTATCACATTATTACGTATATGATATGTACATAGGAAATTTTGTGCGTCCGGAAAACGTCGGATATTGCTCTCATTAATGCGGCATCGTTATCGATTCGATGACCCTCGGAAGTTGATTTTCAGGAAGAACAACTTCAATTGTCGTAATGCCCAATGATAATTATGGTCCCTCTCGTTTTCCATTAAACACCAAGCCAATGTGAATGTTACCTTGTCCGAGGTTTGCCCAACGATGTTGAACAACGGCATATTGTATTTGTTTGTCTTGTAGGTGCAATCCATCAAAAGAACACCACAACATGTATTTGCCAACTGTGGAAAGCAACGGATGAGAAATGAATATTTGAAGGGGCTTGTTGTCGGGCCCTCTTTTAATGATACACGTGTAGTTGTGATCCCAAGCTATCTTCTCAAATTCTTGCATAACGGACCTCCCTTCCCATTCCACCTTCTAATAGTTGCTTGTGCACTATAAATTGTACGTAGAGAAGACACGTTAGTCTCGTCCTTTTCCTTAAAGCCTCACGAGAATTTGTCTCGGTTTGATAAATGCTTTGGTCAATCTCTTTACATCCTCGAACTCGTAGGGTTTTAGCTTCGCAACTAAGGAGTGACCAACAAAATCTTTCGGATCCCGATGGTTATGACAGCCACACAAAACCTCACAGTCCCAATTGTTAATGTCATTTAAACGGAATACAAGCTTAAAAGGGTAATCATTCTTCCTCGTCACGAGTCTTGTATACCCTATTAGTCTTCTTTGGATATACATAATCCTTTCTCTTGTGGCTATTCTTCTCCTTGTATTTCCCACTTCTCTGCAAGCCATCTCAAAACGCCTATTCGAACCTTCGGTGTTCCTCACCAACACACACATGTTCTTAAGAGCCGTCTCTTTAGCCCAGCGATTGCTTCTTTCGATGAGTTATTCCCTACATAAGAACAATTTCGCATTCATTAGAAGGTTCACTACTAGCAATCCATTAGTAATGTTCAAGATACTAGGTGAAAAGTATTATTTGGTCATCTGGGAGGGATTTTATAGTATTCCGGCGTATCCGATAAAGCGGCTTTGCATTTGTTGGATCAATATATGGCACCACCTAAGGATCGAATGAAAATTAGTTCCAAACAACATTAAAACACTATCGGAAATTTGTACCGGCATGCTCGACAATTGTTCCGGCATAGTATAAGTTTACCAAAACGGAAGACCAAATTTGAAACCTATTCCAAGCATATGTGTTTCGTAAGACTACAACGCCGGGAAGCAAGGATACCGAGCATTTAGTAACATTTTGTTCTAAAGTAGGTACACAATTCCGGCATTGAAAAATAATCGATATTGAATGCAAGAATTGAGCTTTGGAAAACATTTATTCTGCATGTTTTTGTAAGTCTTAGGCATTGAAAAGTTGTGTGAACAACGCCGATTTTGTTCTTAGGCATTATCGATATTAATGGTACCACGCTTAGGTACTAAATTCGGCGTTGATGTTTATTAAGTTGCAATGCCGGTTTTTGGTTTGGGATGGAATTGTTTCTGTATGTTTTTCATTCAATCTAAGCATAGTAGGCGATAAATGAAACCATGCGGTTGAATATTCCGTAGCATATTCCTTGTTAGGTAAAAAGGTTAACTCTGTACGGCATAGTTTTTTGGTTATATTCCATCCTAGGTTGATAATTCAAATTGGGGATATAAGTGTCACGGCATGGTCGTAGTATGAATACCATGCCATAACTTGACTCGGCATGGTATTCATACAACTACCATCACGGCATCGAGGTTTTTCAGTTGAAAAATGGCGGGTTTAAAGAAAAAGTTGGATTTTTCGAGCATCTAAGCCGCTTTACTGTGTGTTGGGGATCTTTATTATGTTGTGCAAGTTTACTTTCTTGTGTTGGTTCTTCATGAAACTCTCCATACTCGTCAAAATCATCATTCAAGGGTGTTGGCTCAACAATGAGTTGCAATTGAGAGTTGTTGTCGTTAGCTGAAGATTCAAGATATGCTCCTTGTTGTAGTTGAGCTAAAGATTCGGCCAGCGACAATCCTCTCTTCACAATCATCCTCCATTTTCCAAAAAAATTTCTCTCTCAAAATATTTTTTCCCTCCTTCTACTCTCACCTCACTCACCCAAAAACAAATAAAACACACACTAATCATTTATAAAAAATCTTAAGATTTTTACTAATTATTATTAACCACTAAACCTGATTAGTGAGGGGTAGATTAGGATTTAAAAAAATACTTAGATAAGGGGTGACCCCGAATTGATATTTGGATCCATTTTTTGTCCTTTTCTTGTATCCCCCAATTACTTTTTTTATCCCCCAATTGCGCGTTCTTTTTAAAAATCAATAATTTTCTTAATATTTATTATTGATAAATAAAAGTATATTTCAGTGATACGGTATAACATAAAATGTTGTTTGAAAATAAAAAATAATTATCTTTAAAGAATAAAATATAACGAATAAAAATTGGTGTGATCATATATATAGATTCAAGTATAACTTTTGCAAGTTATAAAAAAGATCGGGTAGAATTGGAAAATAAAATATGAAATTAGGGTGAAGTATAGTATTTGCTTTTGAAGCTTTTAAATGCTCCTTCTCCCCCACTTTTAAAATTGATAGATTTTGGAACTGTTTTGCATAAAAAACACTTTATGAAATCTTTACCGAACACTAAGATGAAAAATATTGCTATAAATATGTTTTCAAAATACTTTTTTTGAAAGAAAAAAGCTAAACCAAACTTAGTTAGATTAGCTAGCAATATTAGTGGACCATAGTGACGGTGGCAAGTATTGGTGCTCACTGAGTAATTTCGCATCGTCATACGTATTTCTTGATCAATGGTTCAATGTTATTTTTATTTAGTGATGATGGATAACAGAGCTTATTGTTATTAGGTTAAGTACTTAACGATTTGACTTACAAACTAATCATGGTTTTATTATTTTTATGCAACGAATAACCTCACATTTGGAAGCGTAATGTCGTAGAATGTAATGGCATGACCCTCTATCGATAATGTCCCCACTTAGCCTCTGCGATCATCTAACAGTATGGGGTTTTCAATGGTCGCCACTGTGGTCATCCAACAACAGCTTCTCGGGAGGTCACCCATCATCAGTTACGTCCAATACCGAGGCATGCGTAACTATAGAGATTTTTTGCCAACTATGAAGCCAATTATGACGAAAAGGTCTCGGTGTTAGGAAAGGATAAACAATTACCTATATTCCATTTGACGAATTCTACCTCAAGAGTGGAGTACTATAATACCACCAACTTAATTTGGAGTCGTCCTTGGCTCCGGAATATGTTCAATCCTAGACTCGGCATTTTCTCACTCATGATACCCTTTCCCGACACAATCCGTCAAGCAAACTCTTTCACCCTCAAAAGGTTGGCAATTTTTTTCACTCATGGGATTTCCTTAATGTTTTGGTTACGATCGGTTGTTGGAGTATGTGGCGCGATAAACCACATATGTATAGATAGGGATAGTCCCTCATGAAATAAAGATGAATACATGTGGAGCTTAATAAGCTTGGGCATCTCCATACATATCACCGAGGAATTTTAGTTTAAAACACCACACCTCTTATCCCAAGGTGGTCAAGTGGGGTTCGGGGGTATGTGGTCGGGCCACGAGTAGCGTCGATGGTACATGAAGATCCTAACAATTGGTATCAGAGCCCATGGTTGGGGCTACTATCCGAACATTAAAGTGGTTGTGGATGTCACACGGTTTAGCGTGCAAGTGGAATCAGACTCAAGGTAGAGCAGGCAAGGTCCAAAGTTGAACTGGCGCTCAACGTGGAGTTAGTGTCTCACCCATTATCTCGGGTGGAGAAGGGTTCTAGATCGGCAAGGCAATGCTCAAGGTTGAACTGGTGCTCAAGGTGGAGTTAGTGTCTCACACATTAACTGTGGAGCAGGGTTCTAGGTGGGCAAGGAAATGCTTAAGGTGGAGCTAGTGCTTTCCTTCTCATTAAATCAAGGTGGAGTAGGAATCTTGGGCGCATAGTGATAATAATAATGATCGATGTGTATCTTATACAGACGGTAATCATATGGTGGATTCTGATTGGACTGGTAAAGTGGTTTAATCTCGCAAAAGTGGAGGTTGTTGGAGTATGTAGCGCGATAAACCACATAAGTATAGCTAGGGATAGTCCCACATATAAGAAAGAGGAGCATATGTGGAGCTTAATAAGCTTGGTCATCTCTTTACGTAACACTGAGGCCTTTTAGATTAAAACCGCACACCCCTTATCCCAAGGTGGTCAAGTAGGGACATCATCGGTGATATGTGGTTGGGCCCATAGTAGGTTACTTTGGTCCATGAATATCCTAACATCGTTCACTAAAAAAATAATTTCGATATAATTTTATTGGTCGCTTGAGGATACAACTCGAAAAATGAGAGGCATAATATAAGAGGATGTCAAGGCGGAATTGCCAGAAAGGGTTTGTGAAGTGAAGAATAAAATATCTATAACGTTTTCCTTTACTTTTGTAATGATAAAAAGGGTGAACTTGATATTAATACATATTATATTTAATATTCATATGTCGGAAAATACATAACTGAATAAAAATTACGCCGTCTTAATTCTGCAATGGGTTAAGGCCTAGTACAAACATATAATAGAGTTAAGTTTTGAACAAATATGTGATAGTCAAGGTTCACGGACGTAAACAATATATCCCATAACAATTTGCAATATATAAAATCATAAAGATTAATACTGCAAAAATCATCTTCCAAATAACTTAGAATTTAAATAAATAAATCTAAAAACATCGCAAGATGAAAACGTTGGCAATAACAATGTGTACTCACAATAATGGCTATTCCAAACCCTAGTTATCCTTCTTAAAAACATAAGAATAAATTCTCATAAGAAGTTTCCTAGACATTAAGACAAACTCGTAATGCACATACAAGATGATTTGTCCTTAGAGGGTAGAATCAATCTTTTCGCACAGTTTACACCAAGAATAGCTACCAAAGACGTATAAAAATATTTTCTTAACAAAGAAGAACATACAAAGTCATTAACGACCATGCACCATAGTTCACATAAGATGATTGTGAACATTCAAGAATCCCATAGCAATTTGTACTATAGTCCATTCTTGAACTTCCTTCTTTGTGATTCACCAACAACATTCTTTTAAAAGCTACAAATGAGCTTAGAAGAGTAGTACTCCAAGAATCCAAGTTCCCAATTTCAAGAGAATTGGAACAAGTGCGATGAAATGGAGCAAAACACTCAAAAACAATAGATGGGACAAAGACCAATCTTAACTCATCAAAATTCAATAATTCTCATCTCCATTTTGAAGAGAATTCAAGAGAAAGATAATGCAAAAATAATGAGGTCATTCCAGAGTTCGGACGAAGAATTACGGCCAAAACACGTGTACCTAATATCGCGTCTACATGCAAGTATGCATACCGGTTTGCAAACGAATTTTCATGACCTGGGGCAGTATGCAAACGGGTATGCATACAAAAATCCCTGGATTTTGATTTTAAAAGATGGTATGCATACCTGGTATGTGTACCATGAAGTCCAAACATCCCGAACTACTATTTTCAAACCTTTTTAGAAGAATCCAATCGAATTCTGACCTTAAGAACATAATGCTTCAATTTTTGTGCTTCCCTCACCGTATACATAGCAGGGCAATTCTTGGTGGGGATGTACTTCAACACACTCAAGTTGTGTTGAGGTGAACAATGTCTTGCTAACCATGGCACCAAGAAAGAGTTTCTTTCCAATTTGCTCTTACATCTTACAGTATTGAAAGAAACCCAAGGGACTGTTTTTACAAGTTTTTCAAAGAACATAAAAAGAGCACAAGATAATTTGTGTTCCTGATTTATTCGTTTACAACTTATAACCCACAGTCTCTGTAGATAATGTTTAGTACTACATAGGGAAACTTTTTTGATAAAAAGAGACATCCTGACTCACAAAAGAGGGCAATACCATTATCTTGAGAAGATGTATCAGGGCTTGACTAATGAATTGATTCATGCTTAGAGGTGATGCAGCCAGATGACTTAGACTTAAACTCTTCTTGTAATTCGTTTAGTTTGCTACAACCAATTGGATTACACAGAGGAGGAGCATTGCTCTTACTGATTAGTAAATCAATGTCAACCTCAACATGAATATCATTCATGATAACTAGATTTAGCTTACCAAGGGATTCTTGTTCTTTCTGGAGGTATAACTCAACATCAAGAGATAAGCTTTCCAGTTTCTTTTCAAGACCTGAAAACACATCAAGGGGTTTTAAACCAGGGGAGGTTTAGATAGAATTTCTTCTACAAATTTTATTAAATCAGTCATGAAAGAGAATTCAGAAATCCCTGGATCTGGAGGTGCGTTTATAGAGATAACACTTTTTTCCATAGAGTCAGATTGCTACAAACACATACTTATGAGGTCTTAAACGTGTTTGCAACACGATACCAATTGAAAAAGCGAAATTTACAACAACCACACCCAATATTTCGTTCGGCGATCGAGTAGGATAAACTCCAATATACTTTCAAGAGAATCAACTAGACAGTCAGACTCAATCCAGAGAAAAGTATATCAAAGAGTTTATATCTCAATTTCTCAATTCAATCTGCAATCATCAACTAGGAATTTGCGAGCCCGATTGAATAAGAGAAATAACTTGAACAGTATCAAAGACCAATGTTCGATGTCAATCAATTTATATCAAAAACCAAAGGTTGGATTATCTAATTGATTAATCTTGACACACTACCTGTGATATTTCAATTATATAGCAAAATTTAATACGGAAAACAAATAACACAAACACCATATTTTTGTTAACGAGGAAAACCGCAAATACAGAAAAACCCGGGACCTAGTCCAGCTTTGAACACCACTGTATTAGCGCTACGGACACTAGCTACTACCCCAATGAACTTTGACCGGAATGTAGTTGAGCCCTAATCAATCTCACACCGATCAAGGTGCGTTGTGATCCTTACGTCTTTGAACCCAAAAAGCAGGATTCTACGACTTGATTCCCTTTAATCTCACCCACAACCAAGATTTGCTACGACCCAAAGTCGAAGACTTGATAAACAAATCTGCCTCACTGAAAAAGTCTATTGGAATAGATGAATTTGTCTCCCACAGAAATACCTACGAGTTTTGTTCCGTCTTTTGATAAATCAAGGTGTACAGGAATCAATTGATATACCGGACTTATATTCCTGAAGAACAGCCTAGTATTATCAATCACCTCACAATAATCTTAAACGTATGGTAGCGAAACAAGATCTTGTGGAATCACAAACGATGAGACGAAGATGTTTATGACTACTTTTAATCTTACCTATCGGAGATAAATCTCAAGCAAATCTTAGCAAATATAATACTCAATCACGATAGAAGAAGTAAGATCAGAACACGCAACTACAAAGAAAATAGTTGGGTCTGGCTTCACAATCCCAATGAAGTCTTTAAGTCGTTAACCTACAGGGTTTCGTGAAAAACCTAAGGTTAATGGAGAATCGACTCTAGCTTATGCAACTAGTATCACACGGAGGTGTGGGAATTATGTTTCCGGTTTTAGAGTTCTCCCTTATATAGTTTTCAAATCGAGGTTTTGCAATCTAAGTTATCTTAGTAACAAAGCATTCAATATTCACCGTTAGATGAAAACCTGATTAGACCCAATCTAATATCTTCAACCGTTAGATCGAACTTAGCTTGTTATATACAAGTGAAATGTACCTTGATTTAGGTTTAAGTAACCGTACCTAAACGTGTACACCATGTTGTCTCAATAGTTGTTAACCGAGGTTAGCTATATGAACACTCTTATATCAACCTTATTCATCTTAACCATAACTAGTTCAAATGACTTAAATGAAACTCGTTAAAGAGTTGTTCAATTGCTATATTCCTATAGAAGTATACAAGAACACAATTGAAGCAAAATCGGTTTGATTCACTCGAATCAATTTATGACATTACGATCACGGTTTTGCAAAGAATGCATTATAAATGTATTAGTTCATGAACAAACCGATTTTAGAACTTTAACTACTCAAGTATGCATACGGCACGCATACCTTAGTACACTTCCAAAACCCATGAGAAATTCTCGGACCTATACCTTAGGCGATCATACTGTATTTGTACTTGGTACAGGAATTCACAACTACAATGCGCATACGGGTATGCATACTCTAGTTCGGTCCATGGATAACATACATGCAAGAATGCATACAATGTTCATAATCCAATAGTTTTAAACTCTATTTCAATCATTGAAACTTTCTTAGAGGATGACAATGGCGTTTCACACGCTATTAGCTTCAAAGCAATTTTCAAGTTATTGAAATAATCATAACGAAACATTCTAAGTCTACACCAAATGATTGTATCACACAAACCATGTAAGATGTTACTCGACGATTTTCACATGATCAAGTTTTGACTTTCGTCAAGAATATAAGATGAACTTAATTGGTTGGGTTTAAAGCTTACCAACACATATTTCGAGAAATAACAAGCGAGTTAAACTCGGCTCGAAATCTCAAATGTGCATAATCGAATACTATATAGTCACGACTTTTGTCTCAATATAGGAGATAGAGTAGAAATAGACTTTCCAAGTGATAGATGAGTTTTAGTATCCACATACCTTTTGTTGATGAAGTTCTACAAGCTCTCTTTAGTAGTTCTTAGTCTTGATTGATGAACGCCGTGAAGTCTAATGCTCAACTACACAATCTATCCTAGTCCGAGACATCACTATAAGTACTAGACTAGATATCAAGACTTACAATTTTGATCACTAACATTAACAAACAAGCTTGAGATAGCAACGCTTGCGAGTCGACCAAACAGTGCTCTAACAAAAAGTAAAACACAACTGTTTCAATCTACAAGACTTTATCTGGAGAAAAGGAGAAACCGCAAAACCTCTCATGGTCGTATTGTTAACTCCCTTTCCAAAAGAAAATCCAAAAGATCGTCCAACGGGTACCACAACAGCATTACCAACCTGCATATACCTATGTTTTACTATCCAGAAGAGTTTATAATAATTGGAAAAGCCCTGTAAATGGGAATTTTCCTTGATTCATTTTTTATAAGGAAGGAGGACCCAAGATTCATTTTTTTTTTCTAGTTTTAGGAACTACTGTAATTGTTGATACTGATAGTGGTGCAAATGGTTTTTTTATCGGTTTTTATAGCTAGAACAGAGCTCTTCAAGTTATAAGGATTGCATATTTTGGAATAAGAAAGGAGATTGAATAATGGGTTAGATGGAAAAAACTGATTTTGATGGAATATTTGGAGCTTTCTACGAATGTTTTTTGATTGGGTTTTTAATTATTTTTATACCGGATGAGGGTTTGTGAGACTGACTCAGGTGAGTGAGATTGATATAATAAAATTTTGAAGAAACCAAAGTGCTTTGAAAACTTTCTAAATCTATGAACATTAATGTGTATATCATATTTGTTTAAATACAAGACATATATGCACACAAACCTTTCTTTTTAATTTGAAGAGGATATTCAAAAACAACATGATCATATAGGTATTGTTAAATTAAAGAACCCCCTCTCTTTATTTATTTTTTCTACTATAGTAGTATTACTAACGTTATACTTGGAGACATTAATACAAAACACTTACACCCTCGGATGAAAGATCTATGAGATGGCCTAACAAGTCTAGTGAGTATATACAAGTCTGTTGTTTTAAGATTCTCAACAAGTTTACCAATTTG
>JAJJWW010018919.1:0-35998 GCA_023531295.1 Papaver armeniacum
TGCCAAGCCCAGTTGGAATCATTTTCGGCCTTCTTGTGGTGTAAAATGGGCCAATCTGTTTGTCTATTATTTTTACAGATAAAACCTGCCCATTAATCTTGAACCCTGTTTTAGGGCATACTTCAGGACATCAAAACAATATTCCCATCTTGGGTGACCTTATAAGGGGTACCCTATGGGTAGTTCAATTACCTATTTATCCTTACCCTTAATATAAAAACCTAAAATCAGTTTTCTAAAAAATCAAAACCAATTTCCCTTAACATCTCTTCTTCTTCCTCTTCTAGCCGAACTTTCCCCTTCCTGTGATTTTTTTTTTCATTACCGTGATTAATCGTCGATTCGTAAAAATTTGATTGTCAATTAAATTCAACTACATAAGACTGTCAACGAAAAACGGTGATTAGGCAAACCAAATCGTCTTCTAATCCATCAATTGAAGATGAAGGTGTAGAAACTCAAAATCTCATTGATGATGGACAGCTTGAAACAATACAACTCTGCTTATTATGATTATTGAGATTACGTTTGGAATCCACTAATATGAAGTCTCTTCTTCTCTCTCCTAATCTCTTTCTATATACTAGTAAGGCCACATGTGCGATGCACATACTTGAATTTGATTCTTTTAACAACACCAAATTTGATAATAATGGAAAAAAAAAAATCTTAAAATAAAAATTTAATATCCTTGTTTGTACTCATTAAGTAGATAATTTAAAGATCTTTCCAAATATATTAATTTTGCAAAAATCCGATGTGTATTTTTAAAGATATCTAAGTTTTAATTTTTTGATCTATTTTTAAAACAATGGCATTCTGTAAATATACAAATATCAACTTAAAGTTTAGTTAATAGAGGTATTATCGTCATGTGAAAAGGCTTCACCAAAATAAGGCTTCAATTAAACAATTACCTATTTTCTTTATATTAGTAAGATAAGATAAGAGACGAAATTACAATTACATCCTTTACTTACAAATTAAAGAAACTAGGTTAAGATAAAATGTCGACGATTCTATATTACTAAGCTGCTCCGTCTTTTAGATGGCACCACGAGTCATATTTTGTTGTGCCCACATAGCAACAAGTGGGTTTAAGGGAAATTATTTTTCTAATCAAAATTATTTGTAAAAACGATGAATCATCAAATTCATGTCTTCATCTCGAGCCTAGTTAGCAATTCGGGATTCGGCAAACGTACGGAATGGCAAACGTACGGAGTTATATGGTTTTGTAAAATCCAATTTCGGTCCAAAAAATCCACAGCGACACGTGATTCGTCGCATGGTAACGGCATAGGTACGTGTATAATTCGATTTATAAATGTGAGTTCTACTCAAAATTCGGTATATCTATTATAATAAATAATTATCATTTATAAGGACATAGACTAATTTTATGCATATTTGAGAGTTATTTAAAGAAAAATAAACTTAATATGATGATATTAATAATATATACAATATTAGTCATCCAAGAGGACGTGGTATAAGTGCTTTAGATGCACCTTCAAATCTCTTCATCATTTTTGTTTCATAAAAGTTACAACAATGTCTAATATTGGGTATGTATGCTCGGAAGGCGGTAAAGCCCAAAGTCGGAGCCTTTAAAAACGTAAAAGTTAAAGAGTTTACGCGAATTGCGGACGTATTATTCGGGATACGTACGTTCGTGAACGATTCGCGAATAATCCGGGAATGCCATATAATACGCGTCTTGGGTTCGGAGTTGCAAACGTACGCGAGTAAGACGGTAAAATTCGTGATACGGAAAATTCGCGAATCATTCGCGAACTTACTAACTAGGATCTCGAGTGGGTGAAGTGAATGACCTTGTGATGCATGCCATCATTAATATATGAAGATATGTGATGATAAAAATTTGTAATATTTGTTCATTAATTTGTTTTATATGTCTCCCCTCCTTTAAAATGCTAAGTCATATGAGCTCCCACGTCGCACGGTGAGTGTGACACCCCTTTAAATTAAATTAGATAAAAGCTTTCACACAGAGCAATTCTGGTGACGACATGTGGCGGGACTCTATTGGTCGAGACATTAAAATATGAATTACACTCTAATTACACCTTTTATTTAACTGACCGTTTATAACACTGTTAACAATAACGTGGGTAGACACCACTTATGTGAGGATTTACACCTAATAAATTACTTACACTTGGTTTACACCAAAAAATTAACTGGACGTTAGGTAGGTAGACAATACTTTCGTGAAAACTAACACCATCATCTATGTTTTCTTACGGGGAAAAAAAGATTGATTTTGCACACATACTGAAATTATTTTCTTTGGTCTTTACAACCCTAATCGTCTGCAGCTCCGCCTCCGAATGAAAAAAAACCAAAAGAGCTAGAGAAGAAAATTATTCATCCCCTCCGAATCAACTCGATCAATCCATAACCAGTGCCCTATAGATGGTCTTGTTCAAGTTGGGGATCGCATGCATGTTCAAGATGGCCTCTTCTTGCTGTTTTGAGAAGGAATCTAAAAGGTTGATTGCGCAAAATCCAATAGGGGGAGATCTTTGCTATTTCTTCAAAGGTATTTTCCTATTTTTTTGATTTTAAACCCTAAATCCAATTTGACTCCAAACTCTAATCTTAATTTGATTTTCATATTAGGGTCACGTTGTTCGCATTAAGATAATAAGATCGTTATTTTGCTCAATCACAAATACATATTAGGTGTTTGTCAAAAGGCCCGAATGAGTAGTTACGCACATCATAAAGTTCGCTTAATCCGGTTGATTGCTCCAACTTAAAGTCGAGTGAAGGAGATATGACAAGGGCATTGATATATGGCTAGAGTTGTGACTAGGAACAACACACAGTCTTTGTAAGAGTTTGGGTTAGGGGCTGTTTCGAGAGGTGCGAGATGTCAAGGCAAGTAAGAAGTATTATCACGAGAAGTTAATTTGATTTTTGTGTTATTGGTATTTTAGGTCGAGGTTCGCTTTTATAAGCCATTATTCTTGATTTTTCATATTCATCTATGTTTCGTTTTGTTCATTGGGGATACATCGATTTTTCCAATCACAGGTGTTATACATGCATTTTTTTCTAAGTGGTTGATTAAGGTTTGAAGGTGATATGAAACTTATGAAGGGCATGAATCATCCGTTACTTGATGAAGTACGTAGTGAGATTACGAAACCAAAAGAGGAAGAGGAACCTAACTTAAAAACTAGATGAATGAATTTTGCTTTCCAATATTTTTTTCTGGGTGTGTTGGGTGTAGTTTGTTGTTGTTGTCCAAGAAAGTAGTGAGCGAAGACTTGGCTGTGACTTTCTATGACTCATGAAGTTAAATCTTGAAACACTAGCTTTTATTGCACTTTATTTTGATTTTTCTCCCGAAGTATTCTTAATTTTGTTTTGATTGTGTATGGGTTTTGTGAATTAGGACCTGGGATTCATGTGCATTTTGCTTCATGCGGTACAAATATCCAGATATAGCTCGAGATAGCTGTTGAAAGAGAAATGGTTATTTTTTATCATTTTAAGGAAATAGAGTTTTGTTAGGATGATAAAAACAAAACTAAGTGATGGATTGTTCAATTGTCAAGCATTAAATCATCATGGTTACAACAAAAGTCAAATGTCTTTATTTACCCCAGATTGATAGACATAATGATTTTTGTGATCGAAAGTGTTAGGAAGTTGGATTACACACACGCACAAAGAACATGAACCTGTCGTAAAAGGTTATTTCTTTATATTCTTATCCTTAAACACGAATTCTTCTTCAATTATCGTAATTTTTGAGACTCAATATTCCTATGTTATTTGCCTAAGTTTGTATTATCTCACCATATGATCTACTCAAGCTAATTTATTTTTGCAGCTCGAGTAGTCCTATTAATTAATGGTATTTCTTATGAATTTTGCAGATGTAATAGTTGTTGGAGCAGCCAAATGTAAGATCATGCACCCGGGAGCGATATCATGAGCTTTTAGAGACGGGGAAATTTTGCGTAACAAAATTTTGAACTTTGTAAGCTAATTTTTGTTTGTTCGTCTCATAGTTCTCATCTCCTTTTATGAATAGTTCACATCACAACAACCTGACGCCACACTTCCTATTATTATATGTACGGTCAAACTCTACTTTGCAGCCAATATGTACATATCACAGTATCTAGGAAACACCTCAAGACCAATCCATAATAGTGAAAAAAAATACACAAATCATTGCTCCTAATTAAGAACGTATAAACTACCCAATCCTACAACATGTAGTCACTGATAGGCGAAGCTCTTTTCACGTGAAACGCAAAACATGGGTTTAATTAGGATGAGAGAATTTATTACCCACTATATACCGAACATTGAAGAATAAAAAATGTGTATATCATTTGGCTGTGTTGTATAAATGTTTTGTGTTGAAGTCTAGCCATTTTGATTGTAGCTGTTTGTATTCTCTGTTTGTTTCAAGTGAACCCTTTTGATAGATCCATATGTTTAGTTACATTTTCTCATTTAGACTCCGATTAATCGTTTTCCTTTCTCTTTTTTTTTTTGTTTTTTGTGTCCAGTAAAGAGATTAAGAGGTGGTTTCGTAGTTTTGTTAGAGAAAAAGGGTTAGCGATGTACACAACAAGCTAACGAGCTAACGGAAGGAGGGATATGATAAGAAGTAGATGAGGAGATGAGGGTCATGACGATGAGGGGGAGTAGCAACTTCCATTAATAGCACCGAATCGTGTGTCCAGGCTTTGCCGAAATGCGAACAAAATTCGGATTCTATGTCAACATCCATGATAAGTTTTCATTGTGTCGGTCTCTTAAAATTTTTGAGAGAGGATTAGAAATATGAAAGTGAATTTCAATGCTTTTATTATGTACATGGTTTATTTTGAATTGAAGTGTTCTGGCCTTAAAGATGAACACTAATAGAAGCTGTTGTACATTTGATATTCATTGGATCAGTGTGTACATTGAGGCATGGGAAATGTAAGCCAGTGTTTTCGGTGTTAGTTCTTGACCTGTTCAAGTAAGTTGTGTGTTGCACCTACAGACACGATTGAAGAATTGGGATTTATATAGAGCATTGGAATAGGATTTGGGATATTTTTGTGCTTACTGTTTACATTTTTGCTATGTTTTCACCTAAATTTTGTATTCTTCTGTTGGTTTTGCTCTTCCTCAAGTCAGTGACGTCATTTTTGAATTCAGGTACATACTTCTGCTGGTCATGCACATTTCATCATTAGTAGATCAGTTTAACACAACCTGACATTTCCTTTTCATTCTCAATGCACACGCCTTGACTATGTATATACTTTGGGCTTGACCAATGATATTGGCATTGAATGGGCTATGTAAGTGTTCCTCACGGATACATAAAAGATGTGTTCACTGTCCAAAAAATACCATGAGTAACACACTACGTATGAGCTGATGCTTGCTTTTCTTATTACTCCCTCCGTCCCACCATTAGATGACCTACTTAGTTTTAAATTTTGTCCATCATTAGTTGACCTATTTCATTAAGTAAGGGAATCTTCTAAAATTATCCTTTGAATGATTATCGTAAGTATAAGAAATATGTATAATTTGATATTCATATTTATACTCGTTGTGTAGGTGTTTTAAAATTCTTTTTAAATGATACAAAGTTTACGAAAATCCATGGTATAGTTTGAGAGATAAATCATTTCTAAATTTTACAAATTATCACCCGTAAGGGTATAATTGTAAAAATACTTAAAAAGTCTCATTTCCATTACTTGCCTTAAGAATTGTGCAAACTTGAACTAGGTCATCTAATAGTGGGACGGAGGGAGTATTATTTTCTGTTTGTTTGATTGATTGGTCAAGTTAATTTTCACGTCAAAAAATAAGTTCCTTCCCCATTTATGATAAATATAATCATAAACCTTTAAGATGTGTTCACTGTTAATTTTTCGCAGCAAGTAGTTCAAATATGGGGATACTCAGTAAGTCATTTATTTTAATTTTGTTATCTCCCACAAGGACACAATTTTGGATATATGATTCACCAACTCTTGCTTTGTGCACTTAACCAGAAGGAAAGTGGATGATCGATATCATTATGGAAACAAGAGGCTGGACCTTGCTGGTCCTCTACTCGGAGGCATGTTCCTAAGCATGCATTGGGATAGGCGAGGCGAAGCCAGCTACACCAAATTATAAATTCGATGTATGCAATGGGATTGGGTGAGGCGAAGCCGAACCATACCGAATCAAAAATAAAAAATGTATCACGTTGGGGCGGGGCGAAGCCAGCTACACCAAATTACAAATGTATCACGATAGGGCGGGACGAAGCCCCGAGACACAAAATCAAAATGCACGATGGGGCGAGGCGAAGCCACGTCATACCAAATCAAAAATATGATTAAAAGAAAGAGATGCCCGATGCATAACACGGGAATAATAAAAAAATCTTAAACGACAGGTCGAGGCGAAGCCGAGCTACGCCAAATAAAAAATCCTTAGCAAATATCGGGACGGGGCGAGGCGAAGCCGAGCCATCCAATCAAAAATCCTAAGCATGCCCGGTGCGTAGCACGGGCACAAAATCTAGTATTTTTTAAATGCACCCTTCCATTTACTGCGTAAAGAAACAGATTCCTCCTTTCACTGGTCCAAAACTTAGTTTTTTAGGATACTTGGGGCGGAAATAAAATGACGAGATATCACTCGTTGATATAAACTAGATTTTGTGCCCGTGCTACGCACCGGGCAGACCCAAAAACCATCCACCGTCATTTTATTTTCTTTTAACCATCTTTTAGTTTGATGTGATGTGGCTACGCCTCGCCCTGGTGCGTTTTTTTTTTTTTTTTTTTTGATGTCGCGAGGTTTCACCGCCCCGTTGCGCTGAATTTTGATTTGGTGTGGCTCGGCCGCCGCCGCCCCGTCGCTTAGGAGTTTCGATTTTGTATGGATTGGCTTCGCCTCACCCCTCACTTAGAATTTTTGATTTGGTGTGGATCCGCCACGCCTCGATGCATGCTTAGGATTCTTTAATTTGGTGTGGTTCGTCTTCGCCTCACCTTGATGCATGCTGAGGATTTTCGATTTTGTATGGCTCGGCTTCGCCTCGCCGCTTCGCATTTTTGATTTGGTGTTTGTCTTTATCTTCGTTCAATAAAGACAGTTCGAAAAGATGGTGCTTTTGTCCTATAAGAAAGGAAGAAACTTCTTAATTTCATTCTTTGTTTTTATTTATCCGAGCTAACCAAAAGAAACTAAAGAAACTTAAGATCATCCCTGGTTTCTCTCATACAGTCCCAAAGCTGCCAATGAACAAAATAATCAACAATTTTTTTTCCTCTTAGTACTGCTAAGTACAATTCGTGAATTAAGGTTTGATGTTAACAGACTACCGTTATATCAGACTCGGAGTAGATTAGCGCCATTTGATCATTAAGGTTAGAGAAGATACATTCTGAGATACCGATGACTTAATTCCTCTAACAGACTATCTAAAACCAATAAATACTACACATTACTAAGAAACACAAAGAAGGCGTCTTTCACCTGGTAAATCTACAAACCCACATTACTTCCAAAATGCATATACAGTTAACCTACATTAACAAAATAATCTACGCTTCTAATTAGATTACCACCCAGGAACCACAAACAAACCCACGTACATTGTTTTTGCATCCATCCATCAGGACCATCACCACCCATTACCAACACATTTCCATAATATAACGTACTTCGCATCCTCGCTAACACATTAATTAGAGTATGTATTCCAAAAATAAAAATAAAACATCTCCAAAAAATAATTGGAAGAAAATGTCTAATGAGTCAAAACATGATTTACAACCTATCCACTATACCTGCTGAACCATTATGAACACAACAAATTGTAGAAAAACCTATCACTGCACCTTATCATACCATGAACAGTAATACAAATTAAAATTTTAGAAAAATGATTCAAGATGTAGCTAAGATGTGAATCAAAAAAATACAAACAATGTGCATTACTATTCTCACCAGTGATTGGATTAAGCAGCAGCTCCTGGGTCATTTATTACACCCAAGAAATCGTCTTTTATTGGGGGTAGGAAGGTTTGCCCAAAGGCGTTGCATTAGAGGCTACTTAAGTTCTGTGCTGGGGAGGAAGAGGGAACCATCATGAAAAGATTATGCACGCGCAACCCGTTGGGACAAAAGACTCTAAAAAAGCGAAGGGAAAAGAAAGCCGTATGGGCTCTTGCACGTCGAAGAAAGAGTTGACTTCCTGAACCCTAAAGTGGAAGTTCCCCTTAATTTGTGTTACGTGGAGAATGGGAGAAGATCTTCTTAGGTAGTTCGGGAGTTTGGATTGGACAGAGAGACGCGTGAGAGAATTCATGGAGAAGAAAATGCCATAACTTGGTGAAAGGAAAAGAGAGATTTGGAAGATATTATAGAGATATTTGGTCTGTGATGCTATATATATGTGGTTCGAGTCAAATAAAGGGGTGTCGAGACTTTGGGGGACCGGACAAAGGTGAAGTCGGAGGGTTTGGAGGAGTTGCGAGAGACGATCATCATCGGCAGTGAAGAAGAAAGAAAAAGTTACGAAGTGTCGTTCTCAAGAACACGAAGAACGGACTAACGAAGCAATCTTATTTAAACAAAGACAAAATAAGTATCGTTGTTCATCAATATAGATCACATACACTTTGGGGGAGGTTAAGGAGCATTACAGAGCAGAATCACAAGTTGCAGAGAACATACAGGCGAGGAAGAAGAATAACCAGAAAACAGCAGAAGAAGACAGTCGTTAAATCCGTGACCTTTGATTTCGAATTCAATTCACTTTGTCACAATTATTGTAACAATTAGTACGAGTTCGCAATAGTTTTGTGTTAGGATTCTTTGTAACGGTGGTTTCAGAACAATTATAATCACATACAAACACGTTGTTTTATACCTTCTCCTTTTTTTAATCAACTTTGGAGCAACAAACATGTATTTTGAGTGAGTGGTTAATATGAGGAGCTAAACCCCATTCTTTGAGGCGACAGAGAGGAAGCTATTTTTCCAACAAAAAGTGGTATATTTTATTTTATTTATTTATTTGCAATTATTATATGATTATTTGCCTTGATTGAAAATTGTTTGAATGATTTTTGTTAAACAATTGTGATTTCTTTTGATAGAGCATACTTGGACCTAGGTTTTTGATGTTCTATGCTTCGGATTTACACTTGTTATTTTGAGAATCTACTTGTCGCAATAGTTTATAATCAACTTGGATGAGAAAATTACATGAATATAAATATTGGATTAAATCACTTTGAAATTGGAAAATAGTGGAATCTTAGCCTCAGTGTTCTTTTAATATTGATAACATCTTCGTCGAGTTTGCTATAATTTTTAGTGTGTTTTCTATTTTTATTTTGAATTTAAGTCTAAAAATCCTTCACAAGTCTGAGAGGAACGACATCTTTCTTACCACTTTACAAACAACTACAAAATCACATCAATTTTTGGCGCCGCCGACGCGGACTTGTATTTAGATTTGTTTTAGGTTTTTTTTTTTTTTTATTATTTTTGTTCTCTTTTATGCCTTTGGTATTTTTCGATTATTTTCAGATTTTGAGCGAAGCTACGAGGAAACAAAAGTGCTATAAAAGGAAAGCATCGCCAAAGAAGGAAAGAAAAGAGGAATCTGAAAGGAGTGAAGAAGAAGATTTTCTTTTATATTTAGAAACTCGTAAATAGGGTTGAATTTTTGTAATTTTTCTTTTTATTTTTGGACTTTATTTTTGGACTTGGACATTATTTTTAAAACCCTAAGGAAGGGTTAAAAGTTAAATATAAACATTTGCAGGGAAGGACGATTACGATCTTGTCTCGGCCTCGGGTTCGTACATCGACATCGGAGTCGGTGGCCCGAGTCGACTTCAACGGTTCATCGCCCGTATGGTACGGGAGGTAAGACTCTATCCACCCACGAATCCCCGTCGTTGGGTTTTATTTTGTGTGACAACTCACACCCCCGCAATAGAATGTCGAACCGGTATTACAATAGCCAATACAACGAATATCCGATCGAGTTTCAAATCGGACGTTACTACTTTGACCATAGTATGAATAGTGGTTGGGAATATCAGCCTTTTCAAGGTTATGGCTCATACCATGATGAGCCCAATTAATATCCATACACCCACCGGTCATACGAGCAAAATTCCTCTACTAGAGTCCGCACGTAAGTTAGGTGAGTCAAACACAAAAGTTACTTAAGTCGACACGTAGTTCGGATGAAATGAATAACTTAGTTATGAACGAAATCAATGCAACGTGTGAACCTTCTTTCCTAGATAAAATCGGAAGTCATGTGAGTCGACTAAGAAAATGTTGTTAGAGGCCCGGGGAAAGAATCGCTCAAGATAGTCTTAATTTCCAAAATAGTGTTTCCAATAGTACCTTTGAAAACGAGGATAATTATTTGCATAATCAAGATGATGAGGTTAGAATTGGTAACACTACTTGTTTAGATGAGTTTCAACCATTTTCATGTTATTACAATGATGATTATGATGAGGATAGTGTTGATGAAGAATTTGAAATAAGTAGGCATAGTGATCAGAATTTGTTACTCCAATTGAGCTTTACAATGATAATATTATTTCTAGTTCAATTCCAAATAATTTTAATAATTATTCACCTATTCAAAAGGATGAGGATTTGACTAGAGATACCACCGTTTTAGACGATGTAGTTTTTCCTTATGATTACGAAACCGATTATGGTTTAGAGGAACAGGTATATTTTGAGTCTAGCGATTTAGAAACAACAGACTTAGACAAAGAAAATGAACTCGTAGAGATGAGTAAGGATGAACTCCGACTTCGAAGAATCAATTGACCATTTTCGGGAAATCGATGACCTAGAAATTAGGGAAGTTGTGACTAGTCTTTTTAGAGACACCGAAAACTCTAAGTTTGGGGGTGATTATCATTCTCCATGTGCCTTAACTCTTAGAAAGGTCCCTCACTTGGGACTTGACATATGCGCCTCAACCATTTTAAAAGATTATCTTCATACACGTTTTCTGAACCTAGTGATGTCCATAAGGAAGTTCATTTGTTAGAAACCCATCCTCCGGTTGATGTGGTTATCCCAAGCTATGATACCAGATTGACTTTGTTTTCCCACTAAATAGTTTTTAACCAATTGTGGGAACATATAAGTTTCAAATGTGTCAATTATTAAGTTTTGAGACCGAGCCTAAGTACTTTAGGAAATTAGTATCGACACATTTTCTTATGATTGATTGCCAGTTTTCATCGTGGTCAAATGTGTGAGTCAAAACTGATTGACTTTAAGGATTCGCAATTATTCAGTTATTATTATGTGCTTTTAAGTTCTTATTTGAGTTTTTGAGACTTTACAACCTGAACCGGATCTTAGCTTTGAGGAATTCCAGCCCATGAAAATATTTTATCTCGACCCAGTTATAGAGCCCGAACTCTGAATCACAAACTAGATGTAGTTGTCTTAAACAGAAACTAGACAAGGGTGTGCTTTATTTGTCATGTTGCAGATTCCTTTTACTTGTGATAGCTCTATTTGGTTTTGAAGACCCACAGAAATTCGGCTATTACTTTATGATTTTATGAGGTGACTAATCCGTTGTTAGTCCGTCGAAGACGTTAAACTTATCACTTCTTGGGAGGTAACCCAATATTCATGCGACACGGTAATATCTTTCCTTAACTCTTTTACTTCAAATGGTACGCTTTCTCCTTGTTCATGCTTTTAATTTTATCTTTAGAACATTGAGGACAATGTTAGATTTAAGTTTGGGGTATGGGAGAAACATTTTAGTTGCATAAATAAACTCGAGCCTAGAAATTTATGCTTATTAAGGATGGCACTAACCAATCTAAGTGGATGGAAGCATTTTGGTTGTAGGAGTTGAGGAACCAACTGATTAGATGGAAACATCTAAAGAGTCTATTCATAAAATCACAGAGCTCGGGTGTTAGAATTAAAGAAAAAACATGGTAGTTTCGCAGTATCTCGTTGAATCCTTTTCACTTCTATTTTTATTTTGTTTTCTTTAAAATATGTTTGTCTAAGTAATTAGGTGGGGCTCACGATTCAAGTTGTTACCACTTGCTAGGATGAAATAGAGTGATTGAGATACCATAAAAAAAAAAAAAAAAAAAAAAAAAAAAAGATTGAGACCGGATCATCGACCAACCAGAATAAATTCAATAAAGTCGACCACTAGAACCCTTGTATATGCCAGTTTTGTTGACCTAGAGTTAAGATTATCGACCATTGGTTCCCTTTTATATGCCGGTGTGTTGATATTAGTCTAGACCAAGTATCTCACCATTAGGATAGGTTCGTTTTAGCGGTGGCCTCTGATGCAGATATGGGAAACACTTTTCACCTTAGTCAACATCAAAACCATCTATGTTTTTCTATATCCATCTCATTATCTATCCATGTGATTGGTTGACTCGGTTATGATGTACGTAAACTATCCGAGTAGAGCTCGTGACTTATATATGAATTTTAGTATGCTTGAGTGCAAACTCGTGTACAACAATTGGAATTTCGCATTAGGGTACTTCCTCCCGTAATCAATAAGTATGCCAACCAAGGAGATTCTTTAGTGCCTTCCAAGGTTCTCGCTGCAGATAGTTAGGGTCCTGGAGTAAAAGGTTTTGTGGGTACACCTCTGTAAACCCTCCCGAGACTATAACTCTACCCCTTTAGGGCCACCTAGGGGTTTAAAGGCTTATTTCATACGTTAAATGCAATCGACGATGCCTGCGATGGTGAGTTAGGATTTTATTTTTGATTTGCTCGGGACTATCAAATAATAGTTTGGGGGTATTTGATAGACGCATTTATGTGTCTATTTTAATCTCAATTGTATATATTGTTAGTACCCGTTTTGGTTCTTATTATGGTGTTTTATGTGTTTGTAGGTATTTTTGGGCAATAAACGTTTGTGGAGAAATCGGCTCGCAAAGTTGCTAAAGGCACCTACGGAGGGTACCCGTTATTTGGAACCTCATTTTGGATAAGGGGTACCCTAGTGTTAAGGGGCTTCCACCGCTATTTTCACCCCACATCTATTTTCACCCCGGTGCTAAAGGGACCCCAAATATGGTTAAGGGGACTCGACTTCTTCCACACGATTCAAAACAGATTTGCGGGAAGAATAACCAGACTGCATGAGTCTCCGGATTTGATTTGGGCTGAGTTTATTCGAATTTTCTCACATATTTGACTCGGTTTGGGCCTCTTAACGTAAAAACGAGATTGGTATGAGTTTGGAAAGGAGGTTTACACGGACACATGGGATGAGAGTATCGTCGGGTAACCGTGTGGTGTAATTATGGAAGTTACGCTCTGGAGATTTTCATGGAACTAGATTATGATGAAATTAAACAAGGAAGGTGTTTGTTCGTAATCCGAAGAAAAATGGAAACTTTTCATACTTGTCTCGACGAAATATGTGTGGAGAAAGTCTCGGGGAGTTAGTTATATATGGCGCTTGTGTTACGTGGAGAATGGGAGAAGATCTTCTTAGGTAGTTCGGAGAGTTTGGATTGGACATAGAGACGCGTGAGAGAATTAGGGGAGAAGAAAATGCCATAACTTAGGTGAAAGGCAAAGAGAGATTTGGAAGATATTCTAGAGATATTTCGGGTCTGTGATGCTATATATATGTGGTTCGAGTCAAATAAAGGGGTGTCGAGACTTTGGGGGACCGGACAGAGGTGAAGTCGGAGGGTTTGGAGGAGTTGCAACGATCATCATCAGCAGGTGAAGAAGAAAGAAAAAGTTGCAGACGACACTACGAAGTGTCGTTCTCAAGAACACGAAGAACGGACTAACAAGGGTCTTATTTAAAAGAACAAAGAAGTATCGTTGTTCATTAATATAGATCACATACACTTTGGGGGAGGTTAAGGAGCATTGCGGAAGCGAGAATCACAAGTTGTAGAGAACATACAAAGCGAGGAAGAAGAATAACCGAGAAAATAACGAAGAAGACAACGGTCGTTAAATCCGTGACCTTTGATTTCAAATTCAATTCACTTTGTCACAATTATTGTAACAATTAGTACGAGTTCGCAATGTTACGTGTTAGGATTCTTTGTAACGATGGTTCTCAGAACAATTATAATCAATTTACAAACACGTTGTTTTATACCTTCTCCTATTTTTAATCAACATTGGAGCAACAAACATGTATTTTGAGCGAGTGGTTAATATGAGGAGCTAAACCCCATTGCCGAGGCGACAGAGGAAGCTATTTTTCCAACAAAAAGTGGTATATTTTATTTATTTATTTATTTGCAATTATTATATGATTATTTGCCTTGATTGAAAATTGTTTGAATGATTTTTGTTAAACAATTGTGATTTCTTTTGATAGAGCATACTTGGACCTAGGTTTTTGATGTTCTATGCTTCGGATTTACACTTGTTATTTTGAGAATCTACTTGTCGCAATTGTTTAGAATCAACTTGGATGAGAAAATTGCATTAATATAAATATTGGATTAAATCACTTTGAAATTTGAAAATAGTGGAATCTTAGCCTCAGTGTTCTTTTAATATTGATAACATCTTCGTCAGAGTTTGCTATAATTTTTAGTGTGTTTTCTATTTTTATTTTGAATTTAAGTCTAAAAATCCTTCACAAGTCTGAGAGGAACGACATCTTTCTTACCACTTTACAAACAACTACAAAATCACATCACCCGTACTCTTACATATTTCAATTGCACGTGGAAGAAGTAGCAAAATCACAAGTACGAACACACGATGGTGATATCCCTATCATGGTCAACCCACCGACCACACAAGATGGAAACATGCAAACTACACTTGGGGACTAGGAATCTACACATGATCCCTTCACTATCAAAGCTCAGAAGACATGATCAACCATCAAATCACGACCAAAAAGCCTAAAACATACAGAAATGCCTTATTCAATTACTCAAGAGCTATGAAGGGAACGGAAGGTCGAACAACCTATTCTAATGGAAGATTGAGGTCTTTCAAATGAGAAGTTTTATTCAAAGATGTGAAACCGCAAGCATGATGCTAATTGGAGAAGCCCTAAGTTCGCCATGAATACAAAGAAGATAACAATAAGTCTGCAAAAGCATCAAGATGTCTATGCAACAAAGAGAAACAACAACAACAACAACAACAACAAAAAAAAAAAAAAAAAAAAAAAAAAAAGACGCGCAAGTTGCCAACTCCTTTGTCGAGTTTCTCCAAGCACTTTCCCCAACAATCTTTCGGGCGACAAAGGTTCCATCCGAAAGCGACATCGGCAAAGAGCTTCGACACCTCAACATCCCATCTCGAAACCGTCTCGGCGACAACATCATCCGTCTTCTTCCCGACATCCGCTTCAACTGGTGACATAGCATAGGCCACTACGACTCCCCACGTCACCAACAACGGTTTCGCTTGTCCGATCCGTAAGTTGTTTCGGTTTCATCGTCAGCGCAGCGTCATCTTCCTCGAAAATCTCCTCGGCAACCTCTTGAAAGGATTCTCCGATCCATCCGCATCAGAATCAAGGACTATGGAACCTTCTTGGACAAGGAAGTTACGACGGCCTTCTCCTACAAGTTTTACAAACTCGATTTTTGCCGTTTCAGTGAGAGGCGACACTTCCGCTTAGCACCCGGCCGTGAGAAGTTTTGTTACACTTTGAAGCCTCTTAATGCATTGGGATACTTCGTCATCTTCTCACTCTTCCTCCATGTTCACCGAACCCAAGAAAGTACGAACACGCGCCCGCACTTCACCGAGATAGATAGAAGGAAGGTTCTTGATAATTCCACCAGTTTCATGGAACAGAGATTCGATTCTACCTAGTGCCTCATCTGGGAAGAAAACTCGGTCTCGCCGGTTCCAAAGTTTTTCTCAGAAGAATTAAAGGTATGGATATCTCTGGAGGATCCCATCATACACTACAAAGAACAGGGAAAAAAGTGGTCAAGTTCTCACCCCATCTATACTAACAACATACATAATAAAGAGGATAAAATGAGAATCGGAAGAAAACACGAGACGATACCTGTAAATAGGATGGGCGTTGACGAACTAGGCGAATGAAGGGTTCAAAATCATCTTTTATGTTATTGAGAACAACGCAGTTCCGAAAAGGAAAGTTTTTATACTAGCCGTGAGTTAAGGCATGATATCCGATCCTAATTAAACCTCATCCCACTAGTCGGTATAAGGGAAAGCCTCATGCCTGCTGTGCAAAATAATTAGGGTTGGTGAGAGAACATGGAAGAACGTGTTTGAGACACGCTAGCTCGTGTTTTGCTTTCCGCCACAAGCATTGAGATTCGGAAGAAAAACCGGTAACGTAACCTAAGAAGAAGGAGTAACGCCTCTTTTTTGGGCATAACACTCTCGGGTTTTTGAAGAGAAAAGAACTTCCTGTTTGAGCCAAGTAAGGAAAAGAGGCAGTTGGGCCCTTGAAGGCAAATTACCAAGCTAACCGCGCCACGTCTTGGTCCCACCACGCCGCACCGTCTGGGTACACGCCTTGAAGACAAATCACCAAGCAAACCACGCCTTGCCATGAACGTACCATGCCAAGCCATCCACTCCATTGCCGCGGGCCCTATCATGCCCAGGTTGTCCATGCCATGGCTTGCCACGCCGACACTAACAACTCGTCAAACTGACATTATGATGTTCCTTAACCCATCCAAGATGATGAGAAGCCGATTAAGTCGACGCCTCTCACCTCACCGCTTCACGGTCTACACAAATAATATCTATACAAGGCTGCTAAACGCGGGATCATGAACTCTCCTTACCACAAATAGAAACCGTGTCAAGCCATCCACCATGCTTGCCTTCCTAAGACCGCGCCACCTCTTAGCCTCACGTGCCAAGCCGTCCGCTATACTTTTCCTTCCAAGACCGCGCCCTTTTTGCCTCGGTGATGTACGGCGGACCAAGCCGGCAACTTTCGTCTCACCACCCCACGGTATGCATCCCAGCACAACTTATGCGGGGGCGCCAACACGGAAGCAAAAACTCTCTTCACCCCCTCAAAAAGGTTAGTCGGATTTTCTGACCATCTTTGCAATGATTTATGTCTTGATTAGTCCTTGTTTGTCACCATCATATGCTTACCTCGCAACAAGGCATTTTGTTCCGAGCTAGCGGGGGACTTAATGTTGATGGTGGTTTTTAGCTTAGGGTAAAATCGTAAAACCCTAGTCGAACCGGTGACGTCACGAGAACTTGAGTAATAATTTCCAAACCAAGCACATTTATTGAACCCTTTAATTTGTCTCGAGAAAATTACTGTGGTACCTTTTTTTAATCTTGGTTAGGGTTTCACAGCCAAAACCCTAATTCTCACATCGCATGTGCCAATGGCTAATCATGCCAACCACACCCTCCGCGCCAAGGCATGCCAACCATGCTAGCTGTCACGGGTTCGCACTTCTCAAATGCAACACCAACTTGACAATGGCAATTATGCTCCACAAAGACACAATCTCGGCCAACTCGCACTTAGCCAATACTTCAACTTCTTGACTAAAACTCTATTCAGACCCATACTAAACAGAGGTTCCGCTCACAAATCTTCCAAGCCTTCAATCAGATGCACACACTAAAACATTGATGCATAAACAATTAAGCCAAACCAAAGGGAAATATGCACCAACGGAAATTTTCTTTAAATCGGGCCTTAGCCTTTTTATTTATTGCACACTTAGGGTTACACACTCTTCTTGTTCGGATTACCCAATCCCTTCACAAGATCGGCTTATATAGCCTTACAAAAAGCTATCTACAACTAGCGCAGCGATTCTGAGTTTTACTTTACATGTGGCAGTTAGCTAACTATGCTAACCTTTGCCAAACCGTTCGCTCGGCCAAACGAGGTCGTTCCCATCAGTTAGAAATCATAAAGCAAACCCACTCTCGTGTAACCAACTCTAAGCCGTCAAGGCCATGTGCCCCGCACATGTCATCTTCACCTTGTTGCGATCGAGGCGCATTTGCCGGCCAAATGTTGCGCCATCACGATTTGTGCATCATTCTCCCAATGATGCAAGTGTGCTATGCAAGTCTTGATTGCATGCCTATACGCCTCATGCATACAGATAACATGCCAAACTCTTTTTGGCATCTCGTGATGCTAATCTCGCATCCTTAGCCATGTCCAAACCCGGTTTGGCACATGCCATTCTCTTGCCGCAACCTTCAGATATGCACTTGTACTGAATACCGCTATTATGGCCTCGTTGCGCTATTATAGCTTCGCATTGCACCATTACTGCGGAGTACTTGCACTCTGACACTTTGGCCAAGCCACTGGTGATGCACCATCCTTGTGCATCATCACTTGGCCACTTGACAAAGACGGTTATAGACCTCCCCACCGGTGAACTCGACGCCCTCGTCGATTCCTTATCTTGTAGGTAGGCTTGAATTTGTTCTTCAAATTGCCACAATGTAGTATCCTTCTCCCAAGAAGCTTTGAGTAAAGCAACCCTTGCCACTTAATTAGAAAATAAGTTCTCCTGTTCTTCTTGCTTTGCCCCATAACTCGATCATCAAGTATCGCCTCAACTTGCTTATCGAATTGTGATCCGATTCTCTTGGTGGTGCACGCTTCGCTTGTTGTCTCGAAGTGTCCACAAAATCGGGATGGTAAAAAGCCGACATGAAAAGTGGGGTGCACTTTCAACTTTGTCCGCAACTCAAGTCTCTGTAAGCCACCTTACCAACTATTTTAATCACTTTAAAAGGACCATCATATCTTGGAATTAAGCCTCTATGCACTGTCTTGCTAGAAATCTTCTTCCAAATCTGGGGCGTTAGCTTTAACAGCACCATGTCTTCCACCTCAAACTCTACATCTCTGCGATGCAAATCAGCATACTTCTTCATTCGTCTTTGCGCCTTTGATAAACTATCACGCGCTTGCTCGAATCATCTCCGTCTTTGACCTTACATAACGATAAGTTGCTGGTGGGGAACCTTGCTTCTTAGCCTTTGGTACCTCATGAGGGTTAATGGGCTGGCGGCTGTAGCTAACTCGAAAGGACTCGGCCCCGTAGCTGAACTCTTGTGCAAATTGTAACAAAATTGGGCCGTATCCATCAACGCCACCCAATTTCAGTTGGTTTCACGTCACATAGTGACGCAAATACTCTTCTAGCAATGCATTTATCCGCTCCGTCCGACCATCGGTTTGGGGTGATTGCTAGTAGAAAACTTTAGTTGAACGAAGCATTCCAAACAAGGCGGTCCAAAACCCACTTTGTAAACCGCGAGTCTCTATCACTCACAATATCTTGAGGAATTCCCCAATATTTCACTACATTCTTGAAGAACAGCTCCGCGCAACGTCTGCATTGCAAGAATGGGGCAGGGAATGAATGTAGCATACTTGAAAAGCGATCAACGATTTCGACCATTATCGAGCTAAAGCCTTGCACCTTTGGCAGCCGTTAATAAAGTCCATCGACAAGCACTTGCCATGGCTTATCTCGGAATCGGCAAAGGTTGTAGCAATCCGCTCGTTTCTCCTTTCCGTCTTATCCAATTGAAACACTAAGCATGTCTTCACATACAATTCAACATCTTCTTCCATCTTAGGCCGATTAATAGGAACGAGCTATCAAAGCATGCGTTCGTTCCATGCCTGGATGACCAGCCCAAATGGAATCATGCGTCTCTCGCAAGAGTTCCCTTCTCAAGCCACTGAATTGGGTACATAAATTTTTCCTCCCTTGGCATAAATGACTCCATCATCTAGCCAAAATCGACGAACGATCCCATCACACATATTTGTTTAGTCAAGCGCACACATGCTCCGATCCTTCTTCGTCTCTTCTTTGATTCGAGGCAACAACTCGCCTCAATCGTGGTCGATGCCGCAACATATTCTGCCACCAATTTTACGCTTAACGCATCGCGCGAATTAAGCCTTCCGGCTTATGTTCGAACTTGTATTCGAACTCGCTCAAAGAATCAAGCCACCTTGCTTGCTTTGGCGAAGTTTCTTCTGGGTTGTTAAAGAACGTAATGGCCACATTATCCGTCCTTATGATGAAATAAGTTCCCAACAAATAATGGCGCCATGTTCTTAGGCAATGTATCACCGCCAACATCTCTTTTTCTCATGCACTCGATTAATATCTCCCTTCGGCATCATTAAGCTTACGACTCTCGTAAGCCCTTTGGATGGCCATCTTGCACCAAGACTCCCCCCAGAGCCACAATGTCTCGAAGCATGAGTGTGCACTTCAAATGGTATCGATCGAAGCTAGGCAGCGAAGAACGGTTCTGTCGAGACAGCTTCCTTTAATGCATCGAATGACCGGAAGTGACACTCGTCGAGTCCATGCCCAAGATTTGTCCTTTCTCCAACAAATCTGTCAAAGGGCTACTTTCTTTGAATAGCCGACTATGAATCGCCGGTAATAGTTAGCTAAACCAAAGAAAGAACGAAGCTCTCAAAGCTTCTTAGGTTACGGCCAATCCAAAATGGCCTCTACCTTCTTATGGTCCATATGCACGCACCCTTGCGATATCACATGACCAAGGAAAGTAATTGTGGTCCGGGCAAACTCACACTTTTCCTTCTTCACATACAAACTTGCTTCTCTAAGCTTTGCAAACACTTTGCGAAGATGCATCGCATGCTCTTCCAAAGTCTCCTTTACATATGACTATGTCATCCAAGTATACTACCACAAAGCGATCAATGTACTCGGCAAACACATCATTCATCGGGTTGCAAAATGTTGCCGGAGCATTCGTCAAGCCGAATGGCATAACACGGTATTCAAATGAGCCATACCTTGTTACCATTGCGATCTTTGGTTCATCGCCTTCGCTATGCACACTTGGTAATATCCTGAGCGCAAATCCAATTTGGTGAAGTATTTAGCTTTGGCCAACCGATCAAACAAGTCTTCCACTAGCGGAATTGGGTACTTGTTCTTCACAATTAGTTTGTTCAAAGCTCTATAATCAACACACATACGAAGCGAGCCATCTTGCTTCTTTGGGTAACAGGAGCACCAAATGGAGCTTTAGACGGTTGTATGTAGCCTGCCTCAACAACTCAGAATCCGCTTGCGCATCTCCTCAAGTTCTAATGGTGACATACGATATGGTGCTTGCAAGGAGCGACCTCGCCCCGGCACCAACTTTATCATATGATCGATCCTACGCCGCGGTGGTAGCGTCTTGGCGATTCTGCGGGCATTGTGTCCGCAAACTCTTCTAAGACCTCGCTATTCCATCCTCTACTTCCACTACCTTTCTGGTTTGATCTCTACAAACACGCATAGGAAAGTGGCCAAGCCTTGGCGCATACCATCGTTCACCCGAACCTTGAGACAAACATGGCTTAAGTGTCTTGTCTCGGTTCACTTTGTCTCACCATAGAGACAAAACATGGGTATTGAGGGTGCTGTATCAATATCCCATTTCTATGAGGTAATGGCGACGCTTCGCTTGGTATAAAGAAATCCATGCCCAAAATCGGTCAAAATCATCCATGACCATAACTAGCAAATCTAGTTTTCCTTTCCATTCTCCAACTTGCACATCTCGCATTGCGAACTCTCCTCGACTGGCTTGTGGTTCTGCGTTAACGGTTTTGATGGTGCTGCGCTAGTAACGTGAATTCAGTTCAATGCCATGGCAATTGCGGATGAATGAAAGACTTCAGCAACGGTATCGACCATCGCTAATACCCATTCTCCATTGATCTTCACATCAATGTACATGATCTGAAGACATCTTCTTCTACTCGTGTGTGCTTTGCTCCCTAGCAAATGATCGATGTTGCGATGTTGGCCTTGCCAACATCATGTTTGAGCCTTCCCAAAGCATCGTGTTGTTTCTCATCAACACTTGCGACGTCTCCGGTACCCTTGGTGCAGGTTTCGATATGTAGAACAACTTGTTTCACCCTTATCAAGTTGTTCCGAGGACATCCTTCGTGCATGATCATCGCTTGTAGACTCTTGAATTAACGATTCGCTTACCTTTAATGCAACTCTTTGGTCTGATCTTCGCCCCATCCTTTGCATGCCTTGTACTTTCTGTGTGGATCCTTCACTTCAAATACAATTTACAGCCAAACATAGAACAGCAGCAACTTCAATCAGCCTTATAATTCAAACGTGAACAGAGAGAGACCCTTAACCTGGCTATGATACCCGAATTGTCACAGGTTCGCACTTCCCAAATGCAACACCAACTTGACAATGGCAATTATGCTCCACAGCACAATCTCGGCCAACTCGCACTTAGCCAATACTTCAACTTCTTGACTAAAACTCTATTCGGCCCATACTAACAGAGGTTACGCTCACAAATCTTCCAAGCCTTCCAATCGAGATGCACACACTCCGCTTGATGCATAAACAATTAAGCCAAACCAAAGGGAAATATGCACCATGAGAACTTTTCTTTAAATCAGGCCTTAGCCTTTTTATTTATTGCACACTTAGGGTTACACTCTTCTTGTTAGGATTACCCCAATCCCTTCACAAGATCAGGCTTATATAGCCTTACAAAAAGCTATCTACAACTAGCGCAGCGATTCTGAGTTTTACTTTACATGTGGCGAGTTTAGCTAACTATGCTAACCTTTTGCCAAACCGTTCGCTCAGCCAAACGGGTCCTTCCCATCGGTTAGAAAGCATAAACAACCCACTCTCGTGTAACCAACTCTAAACCGTCAAGGCCATGTTTGCCCACATGTCATCTTGCCTTGTTGACGATCGGTACGCATTTGCCAGCCAAATGTTGCGCCATCACGTTGTGCATCATTCTCCCAATGATGCAAGTGTGCTATGCAAGTCTTGCTTGCATGCACGTGCGCCTCATGCATACGGATAACATGCCAAACTCTTTTGGCATCTCGTGATGCTAATCTCGCATCTTAAAAGCCATGTCCCAAACCGGTTTGGCACATGCCATTCTCTTCTTGCAACTCGGATATGCACTTGTCTTGAATACCGCTATTATGGCCTCGTTGCGCTATTATAGCTTCGCATTGCACCATTCTTTGCCGGAGTACTTGCACTTCGACACTTTGGCCAATCATGGTGATGCACCATCCCTTGTGCATCATCACTTGCCACTTGACTGAAAGATCTTGTTATATACTAGCCACACCCACAAATGTGCCAATGGAAAACCATGCCGACCACACCTACTGCGCCAAGGCATGCCAACCATGCTATCACTTCCTATGCCAATGGCAAACCATACCCGACCACACCTACCTCGCCAAGGCATGACAACCATGCTAGCGCACCTATGTGCCAATGGCAAACCATACCCGACCACACCCTCTGCGCGCCATGCCAAACGCACCTTGCCATGGCCCCATGCCCAGCCTAAGCACGCGCCACCTTGCTGACCTTCCCTATGCGGCTACCAAAAACGAAGGCGTGCGGCAATCAACGGTCGCCCTTCAATCCCAGGAACAAATCCTAGCCGTCAGAGGTTACCTAACGACCTTTGGCCCAAAACCCTATCTTGGTCACGAACCTAGCTTGTTCACGCCAAACCTTGGCCCCACATGCCAAAAAGCAGCACCCTAGCAAGCTAGCCACGCCATGCGTCCATGGCAAGCCCTTGGCCCCACATGCCAAGCCAAACCGCACCTAGCCAAGCTATCCACGTCATGCTCCCATGGCAAACCCTTGGCCCCACATGCCAAGCCAAACGGCAACTAGCCAAGCTAGCCACACCATGCACCCATGGAAAACCAAACCCATGCCAAGCCAAGCCAAGCCACCTAGCAAGCTATCCATGCGCCCATGGCAAACCCTTGGCCCCACATGCCAAGCCAAACCGCACCTATCCAAGCTAGCCACGCCATGCGCCCATGGAAAACCCTTGGCCCCACATGCCAAGCCAAACCGCACCTAGCCAATATAGCCACGCCATGCGCCCATGACAAACCCTTGGCCCCACATGCCAAGCCAAACCGCACCTAGCCAAGCTACCCATGCCATGCGCCCATGGAAAACCCTTGGCCCCACATGCCAAGCCAAACCAGCACCCTGAAGCTAGCCCGCCATGTGCCCATGGCAAACCCTTGGCCCCACATGCCAAGCCAAACCGCACTCCAGCCAAGCTAGCTACACCATGCGCCCATGGCAAACCCTTGACCCCAAATGCCAAGCCAAAGCGCACCTATCCAAGCTAGCCAAGCCATGCGCCATGGCAAACCCGGCCCCACATACCAAGCCAAACCTCACCTAGACAAGCTAGCCACCATGCGTCCATGCAAACCCTTGGCCCCCCATGCCAAGCCAAACCGTACCTAGCCAAGTTAGCCACTTCTATGCGCCCATGGCAAACCCTTGGCCCCACATGCCAAGCCAAATCGCACCTAGCCAAGCTAGCCACACCATGCGCCCATGGCAAACCCTTGGCCCCACATGCCAAGCCAAACCGCACTAGCCAAGCTAGTGCACCATGCGCCATGGAAAACCCTTGGCCCTTCATGCCAAGCCAAACACGCCTTACCTTGGTCTAACCAACATAGCCGCGCCACCATGATGGCCTTCCCTACCACGACTACCTAAGCGAAGGCGTTCAACAATCAACGATTTCCCTTGATCCGAGCCAAATCCTAGCTATCGAGGTTACGCAGACAACGCATGGTAACCTTTGGCCCGGAAATCTAAGTTTGACCACGCCAAACCATGCCATGCCAACATAATCGCGCCACCATGCTGGCCTTCCCTACACGGCTAACCAAGCAAGGCGTGAAACAATCAACGTTTGCCTTTCAATCCCAGGAGCAAATCCTAGCCATCCAAGGTTACCGAGACCACACGTGTTAACCTTTGACCCAAAACCCTAGTTTGGTCACACCAAACCGCGCCAAGACATGCCACGCCAATAACTTGCCAACCTAGCCGCGCCACCATGCCATGCCAATGGCGTGCCAACTTAGCCGCGCCACCATGCCATGCCAATAACATGCCAACCTAGCCGCGCCTGCAGCCTTCTATCGACCACCAATGAGCAGCGTGCAGCGATCCAGCGACTACACCTTTCCTCTTAAGATTACAAAAATCTCATTAAACCGAAGGTCACCAAGCTACCAAGTCTCCCAAGCTCGACTTGCTAGGAAACAACCATATGCTTTATGTTTTCCACAAAAACATTAGAGACATCAACACATATCCAAGGGGGATCCTCTTTGGGTATTGGTTGTGAGTTCACGGCTTGTGGTGTACTACGCCGTCATAAGAAAGTGTCATAGGGGTAGGCGGTTAGTAAATACAAGGAGTTAAAGGTGGAAACGTTCATGGGACATCAATTCATACGTTAATGGTTTTATGGAACATCAATTCCATACATTAACGATTTTATGGAACATCAATACCATGCATATACGCATTTTTCCATTCCTTAATAAGACAAAGGTGCGTTTCACTTCGACTTGTATAAATAGGTCTTACTCATTTCCACGAGAACAACAAGTTTAGTCGGGGGAATATACAACACTCAAAAAATACTTGCTAGCTTAATTACCATTTGTTAGCCTTCCCACTTTACGATACAAGTCGTGTAACACAAACTTCTCTTCCGGAAATCAACTATTCTGGGTCTCATCCTTTCCTTGCTTCCCTCCCCCAAAACCAACCCATTCTCCTCCACTTTGTGGCCAGAAGCAAGTATGGAACAACCATTTCTTGGTTTAGGCAGGACTTGTATAGATTGATCTCGAATCTAAAGTACTCCCGTAAGGTACATTGTTTAGGGTTTTGACTCGTTTTCTCACCCACACCCAAATTACCCAAATCGGTAGAAAATGTTTTCACCCTCAAACGACTATAAGCGTGATCTACAACATCATGTATCAACATGTCAAACTTGAAAAGAAGCTTGGGATAATCTTCAAATCATGTTCGAAGGAAACACATCGAGAGAAAGAAGCTAGACTTCAAACTATTACATATGATTGGGAGACTTGAGAATGGATGACGCGACACTTTGAAGAGTTTCACCTTAAACTCTCTAAGATAATAATGCCTCTTTCTCTTTAGGAAAGACTATTTACGAAAAAGATATAGTGTGCAAAATTCTCGAGATCGTTGCCTCCAAGATACGATTCTAAGAAACATGCAATCATAGAAGCAAATGATCTCTCAACTCTCTCCAATGGCACACACTCGTTGGAAAGTTAAAGATCTTTGATCATGAATCACAAGTTTATTCAAAATAAAGGAATTGCTTTTAAAGACGAAAAATTCCTAAAGTTCTAATGGAAAGGAATAGACGGTTGGATGATTCGATGAACAAATTGCAGTGAAACTACGATGATGAAATCGAAGAAACATTGTCTTTGATTACTAGGCAGGTTTAGATCTCTGTCGATAATAAATAAAAGATTCATAAAGGATACTCACCAATCTTCTGACCACATGATCGAGTTCATCAAAAGGAACATGAATAAGATGATGAATATCGATCTTAATGCTTCAAGTGTAAAGCGGTTTGGTCATATTGGCAACGAATGTCCCAATCGTAAGAAAACAACTGGAAGTAAGGCATTGCTATAACTCATGATGAGACCTCCATTCATACACCGAAGAAGAGGAAAGCCATTTAATGGTAAATCATCTAATGGTAAAGGGAAAGAAAGATAAGTTGCAAAAACTGTCTCAAGAACAGACTTTGCTAAGAGTTGCGTAGGCAACCAAAGTCAACATCAGATACTTCTGCGGTTGATAACAAAGGAGAATTTCTTATATGATTAGATCGAAACACTGGTTTTCAAAGTTCCATAATGAGGAAAATCTCAATACCAATACCCAGATCGGTATTAGAATTCCTTCCTCACCATGTGTGCCAAGTTCGATAGGGAAGAAAGAAAGTCAAGGCACTTTTTGTGTAGATATGGAAATAAAATCTAGTAATTGAAAATATTTGATATATTATCTTTAGATATATTATATTTAGGAAGTATGAGAAATATAAAAGAGATCCTCATCTTTTACGTGTTCTTTCCTTGTACGAACCATGAGTCACGGATCAAACATCTTTGTATGAAAAGATGATAGATCAAAATGATCAACCCTAAGAATAGGTAGGGGGCTTCTCTTGAGATTAGGTGTAAAATCAAAAAGGAGAATGGCTTAGCAAGGAAGGAAAGAGAGAATACGTCAAGAAAGATCACATTTGCAATGAAGCATTAGCACTCTTTTGTGTTCAATCAAAGACGAACTTCATGCTCTTGTGTCGTGCGAGTCCTTCACACGAAAATTTCTCACCGGCAAGAGGTTGGTTAAAGGGCCCAAGGTTTTCTACTTGAAGAAATTCACAAGTTGAAGAATGAAAATAAAAACCTACCTTCATGTGGCGTTGATATGAAGGACTGATTTGTACAGAAAAAGAAAAATAATTTTTGATCTCTTTCATTGATTGTATAAGTCTATTATGAATAAAACTATCTTGTTTTGATGAATAAAATTATTTGATTTATAATTTTTCTTGAGATAGTTTTTGATAGACACATTGTTGGTCTCGATTTTTGTGCTAATTTTGGTATTTTTATGTGTGTGTAGGTGTTCTTGGAATACATTGTGTGGAAAAAGTTGCTCAAAAAGTGTTATTTGGACCCCAGGGAGAAAAGTGATAAAGGCACCCTCAATTTGGATAAGGGCACCCTTGTGCACACGGTGATAAAGGCGCCCTGTTTTGATCGGGGCACTTCATCCTCTTCATTTCAAAAATCAGTTTTGGCGGGAAAATATTTGCTCTTCAGCGGATTTTCCTCGATTGCATTTTGGACGTGATTTTGTGCGATTCAATCATTGTCAACTTTAATAAAGATGTAATATATCATAAAAGAGTGGTATGGGTGATTGTTTCGGCAATTTGGTCGATAATCACGTGGAAGAAATCGGGCAACACGGGTTTTTGAAAATGATATTCACGGATTTTTGACAAGTTTGATGTGTCTTGCTCGTGTTTAGATGACACTTAGTCATTGAAGATGCGTGTAGAAGCTAAATGGGGAGTATCTTAACTGTTTCTTGCGTGGAATGATTGCGGAAGAAAATATTAAGAAAATATTTTCTTTTAACAGAAGTAATGGAGGATCATGGAGAGTTAATGAGCGATTTCTTGTCGCTTTTGGGTATAAATAGGTTCCACAGGTGTCCTAGAAGGAATAGGAGATTAGGGAAGGTTTGGAGCACCACAGTCGAGAATCAAGTTCGAGGGGAAACACCATTGCTGTTCTTGCTAAAGAACACGAAGAACAGACGGCAGAAACCGGCGTTCTTCAACGATGAACGACTCGCGTTTGTGGGTCGTAGTTGGAAGTGTGAATTTAAATGAATAAAGGTGTTATCGCTCTTTCAACAGTAGGGTTTGTAACACGATATTATGTAAACCGGTTTATTTGATATCTCTCCTTTTCATCATTTGTAAGCACCTTTGAGCAATAAAATCATATTTGAGCGTGTTTCCAACATGATGAGCTAGACCCATCTCTGGGGACGACTTGGGGCCAATTTGAATTTTATCATGTGGTAAATTAAATTAATTCCTTAATTACTTTTTACCAATTTTTAATGATTTATGATTTCTATTAATTATTTGTTGTACATGCGATGTCGCATGCTTAGTTTAAATTACTTTTGATGCGTCATGCTTACATTGATTCTGAGATAATGTTTTATGAAATCTACTTTGGCAAAAGAATGAGTTAGTGTTTTCTTTATTTTGACGATAATTGCACAGGTTAATTTACGAACCACTTGAATATGAAAGTCGGTAAAATCCAGTCCCAAAGAAACTCTTCTTCCTGACACATTTAGTATATATTTTCTTTTATTAATTCTTAAAATCAATCTCTTCAAAATTAGAGTGAACGACAACCCTTATTACTACAACATCATTGAAAATAACCATCAATTTTTTTGGTAATGGCCAAACGCGGACTTGTGTATGGGTATTTTAGGATTTTTATTATTTTAATTTATTTTTTTATTAATATTTGTTCCTTTTTACGCGTTTTGGTTTTTTCTATTTGCTTTCGGACTTGGTGTAGGAACTTATATAAAAAGAGAAAGTGTTGAAAATCTGGGTTAAACCAAAGAAAGAAAGAGAAAATCAAAGGAGTGAAGAGAAAATTTTTGTATATAGTGTAATTAATTATTTTTATTTTTAGAAAAATTGTAATTAGGTAATTATCTTTGTAATTTTTTTTTTTTTAGACTTTTAATTTTGGACTTTATTTTGAATTTTGTTGGACATTTTTTAAAACCCTAAGGAAGGGTTATTTAAATTTAAATTGCACGGGAAGACTAGTGATTGCGATATCACCTCATTTCCGGGTTCGTACATGACATAGGAGTCGTGGGCCGGGTCGGCCTGGCATCTCATCCCGTGCGGGAACTGGAGGTAAGAATTCTAACACCAGCGAATCCCCTGTCGGCGGGTTCTTGGATGATTTCGTGTGCATATGTTGAGGGTATTGAAAACTAGTGCTTTAAATTCTAGTAAAGGGCAAGGGCGGCCATACAAGATAAAGAGTTCGGATTTCATCACCATTCTCTTCTTGCCCGCCTTAGAAAACTAAACCAAACATTTCAACCTAAGCCTAAAATTTTGAATAGAACGAGACCAGATAGGGTAACGAGCTTAGTAGGAAAGTCTTCCCAGAAAAAGATGATTCTCTTTAGCATACTTTGAAGTTCATGATGGTCTGTGAAGTTGAATGCGTGGCTTCTTGCAGCCTTGTAATGACGTGTAAGGCCTTGGGTATCAAAGCTCCACCGAGCTTCCCTCGCCTTGATTCAACTTACTTTGACTCGGATTGATCCGGAGGGTTTTGCTTAAATTGCAACGAATTCCCTTTGATTAGGATTAGGTTTGCCCAAAACAATCTAAGTGGAGCCATCATGCTTTTGTTTGCTAGAAATCGAGGAGTTTGTTGTGGTCGAGTCGGCCTTGTTTGTGTTTGTGTAGCATTCCTTGCGGTTAGGATGTCAAATTTGGTATAACCAATACAACGGATATCAACCGAACAACATGGATATTACTATGACCATAGTGTGAATAGTGGTTGGAATGCCAACCTTTGAAGGTTATGGGTCTGCACCATGGTGAGCCCAATTACTATCCACACGTGCATCGGTCTTATGAGCAAAACATTCATCTATTTCTCTAGAAGAGGCTTTCAAGAGTCATTCCTTATTTGTGAGAAGGAAACCTGTAATATTCGAGATGAGTCCCTAGGTGATCAACTAGGATGTCTTTAGAAGAGACTTAAGCAATTTCATGAGAAAGTACAAATAGGATTGTCGAAAAACTTGCTCAAAATAATCTTAATTCCCAACACAGATGTTTCAGTAATACCCATGAAAATGAGGATATTTATAATCAAGATGACGAGGTTAGATTTGGTAACACTACTTGTTTGGATGATTCCAACCATTTTCATGTTATATAATAATGATTATGATGAGGATAGTGTTGATGAAGAATTGGAAAAATGAAATAAATATGATCGGGAATTTGCTACTCCAATTGAGCTTTATAATAATAGAGTTATTTTGTTCGAATCTTAATAATTTTAACAATTATTCACCTATTCAAAAGGACGAGGACTTGACTAGAGATACTATTTTAGATTTTATGTAGTACTTCCTGCCACGAAGTCGATAATGGTTTAGAGGAATGGGTTTATCCTGAGAATCTTTGTTTTAGAGTCCAAGGATTTGAAACAATGTCTTCTGTATCAAGAAGATGAACTCGTAGATCTTTTAAACAGAGTGAGGATGCATCAAAGTATAATCTACATGAAGCAATTGACCATTTCGGGATTTTGATGATCTAGAAATTAGGGAAATTAGAGCTAGTCTATCTAGAGACACCCAAAATTCTAAGTTTGGGGTGATTATCATTCTCCTTGTGCCTTACCTTTAGCTCTTCTGAGAAATCCCTCACTTGGAACTTGATATATGTTCCTCAACCATTGTGCCGGATTACCTTCATACTTGCTAGCTCTCCAGAACCTAATAATGTCGGGGAAGAAAGTTCGGTTGTTAAACCCATCCTCTGGTTGATGTGGTTAACCCGAGGCTATGATACAAAATTGACTTTGTTTTCCCACCAAAAACTTTCTTTCAATTGTGGGAACATATGAGTTACAAATGTGTCGCTTATTAAGTTTTGAGACTAAACCTAATTACTTTGATATTAGTGTAGAGCACATTTGCTTAAGGAAGACCACAATCTTATTGTGGTCAGTTTGTGTAAGTCAAAACTAATTGACTTAGAGGATCCTCCAATTATTCAAGTTATTATTATGTGCTTCTAAGTTTTATTTGAGTTTTCGCATCATAGAACTCCAACATTCGGATCCAACTTACAGAGGGAAACATAACCTATGAAATTTTTTATCTGATTGCTTTATAGAGCCTGAACCTGAACCATAACTAGATGTAGTGGTCTTTAAAATAGATAAGGAGTCTTGTTGGATATTTTCCTGGTGTTGGTCTCTCTCTTCTTTGGGTTAGCACTTTTTGATGTAGATGACCGCAGATTATTAAGAACTACTTTGCTTTTATGATTCTTCGAGGTGACTAATCTCTTCGAATGTCTGAAATTTAAGACTTTAAACTTACACTTCTTGGGAGGTAACCCATGCTCATGCAACACGGTAATATCTTTCCTTAACTCTTTTGCTTCAAATGTAACAGTCTATAAGCCTTAGTTTTTTTTTAATTTCATCTTTAGAACATTGAGGACAATGTTAGATTTAAGTTTGGGGGTATGGGAGAAACTTTTAGTTGCATTGATAAACTCGAGCCTAAAAATTTATGCTTATTAACGATGGCACTAACCAATCTAAGTGGATGGAAGCATTTTTGTTGTAGGAGTTGAGGAAGACAACTGATTAGATGGAAACATCTGGGGAGTCTATTCATAAAAGCACGAGCTCGGGTGTTAGAAATAACATGATAGTTTCACCATATCTCGTTGAGTCCTTTACCCTTGCTTTTATTTTGTTTTGTTTTTTAAACTATGTTTCTCTAAGTGATTAGGTGGGGCCCACGAATCAAGTTGTTACCAATGCTAGAGTGAAATAGAGTGATTGAGATACAAAAAAAAAAAAAAAAAAAATGTGAGACCTGGAGCCATCGAGACCAGCGAATAAATTCAATTGAAAGTCGACTACCTTGGAACCCTTGTATATGCCGGTTAGTATTGACTGGAGTTAGGATTATTGACGCATTGGTTCCCTTGTATATGCCGGTTGTGTTGATATTAGTCGGACTAGTATCTCGATCCATTAGGATAGGTTCATTTTGGCGAGGCCTTGAGACGAGATATGGGAAACACCGTTCACTTAGTAAACATCAAAACCATCTATGTTTTCTCTATATCCATCTTCTTGATCTATCCATTGATTAGTTTGACTCTCAGGGTATTGATGTCCATAGTACGACTATACGAGTAGAGCTCGTGGCTCATATATGAATTTTAGTATGCTTGAGTGCAAACTCGTGTATGGCAATTGGAATTTTCAGCATCGGGGTACTTCCTCCATGGCTAATGAAGTATACCAACCAAGGAGATTCTTTAGTGCCTTCCAAGGTTAAGTAGCCAGATAGCTAGAGTCTGGAGTAAAAAGGTTTTGTGGGTACACCTCAAACCCCTCTGGAGACAATACCCACTCACTAAAGCCACCTAGGGGTTCAAATGATTTTTATTTTCTAGAATAAATTTGCTCAGGACTAGCAAATAATAAGTTTGGGGGTATTTGATACACATTTTGTGTCCTAATTGTCCTCATATTGTCTCCTATTGTTGGTCTCGATTTTTGTGCTAATTTTTGTATTTTTATGTGTGTAGGTGTTCTTGGAGAAATACACTTGTGTGGAAAAAGTTGCTCAAAAAGTGTTATTTGACCCCGAGAGAAAAGTGATAAAGGCACCCTCAATTTGGATAAGGGCACCCCGAGCACCAGCTGATAAAGGCGCCCCTGTTTGGATCGGGGCACTTCATTCTCTTCGTTTCAAAATCAGTTTTGGCGGGGAAAATATTTGCTCTTCAATGCAGATTTTTCTCGATTGCATTCGGACGTGATTTTCGAATGCGATTCAATTACTTGAAACTTTGTAAAAGATGTAATATATCATAAAGAGTCCGGTATGGTGTGATTTTGTTTCGGCTGACTTGGTTGGAGCATCACGTGGAAGAAATCGGGTGCCAACAGCGTCTGAAAGTGATATTCATTGGTTTTCGAAGCAAGTTTGATGATGTAGCCGCTCGTGGCTTACGGTGACACTTGATCATCGAAGATGCGTGTAGAAGCCAGATCAGTGGGAGTATCGGAAGGCTGTTTAACGCCGCGGAGAATGATTGTAGGGAAGAAAATATTCGGCAGATGCTTTCTTACGCCGAAAAAGTAATGGAGGATCATGGAGAGTTAACGAGCGCGATTTCTTGTCGGCTGCTGGGCATGAATAGGTTCCGCGTGTCTAGCAGGGACGGAGTGATTAAGGGAAGGTTCGGCACTCGCGTAGTGAGAGAATCAGGACTCCGGGGAAACACCGACTCTGTCGTTGCTACACGAAGAACACGAAGAAACAGAGACCGAAGCAAGTCGTTCGTTTAACGATGTAAACTTGACTCGCGTTTGTGGGTCGTAGTTGGGCTGAATTAAATGAATAAAGGTGTTATCGCTCTGTAACAATTAGGTTTGTAACACTTATATCTTAGAAACAGGTTTTCTTTGATATCTCTCCTTTTCATCATTTATCAGCACCTTTGAGCAATAAAATCATATTTTGAGCGTGTTTCCAACATGATGAGCAAACCCCATCTCTGACGACTTGATTTGTTTGAATTTTATCATGTGGTAAATTAAATTAATTCCTTAATTACTTTTTGCACCAATTTTTAATGATTTATGATTTCTATTAATTATTTGTTATTTTTATTCGATGTCATGCTTAGTTTAAATTACTTTTGATGCTGGGGCCATGCTTACGATTTAGAGATAATGTTTTATGAAATCTACTTTGGCAAAGAATAGAGTTAGTGTTCTTTTATTTTGAGCGATAATTGCTAGGATTAATTTACGAACCACTTGAATATGAAAGTCACTAAAATCAGGTCCAGGTAAACTCTTCTTCCGAGACACATTTAGTATATATTTTCTTTTATTAATTCTTAAAATCAATCTCTTCAAGTCCAGTGAACGACAACCCTTATTACTACAACATCATTGCAAAATATCAGTTTTGATTTATGGCAGTGCTTTAATGTTTGTTCTATTTTCTATGTATGATTATGGGATGTTTGATTTCGGTTTTATTACCTTGATATTCGATCTCATAATATGTTGTTAACCCTTATGGTTTGGGTGACTTTTTATTTAGCGAAATTAAGTTCTATCCATGTTGGTAGGCTTTATCAAAGGATCATGAGGGGTTCTGTAGAAACAAGATGTGAAAAAGTCACATATGTATGTTGAATCGGTTTGGTTTAGCATAAAATCATATGTGTTTCGACGGTTTTCAACTTTTGCTTGCAATTGTTAAAACCTATTTCAACCTTTATTTGGTAAAGGTTGGTTCACTAGTGGAAAATGAGTTTTTACCACTTCTGGGCTTGACAAATACTCTTGTTATTTGGGTGACGTAACTAAGTTACGTAGTAGTGGTTTTATTAAAGAAATAAACAAAAAATAAAACTTGGCTCTTAAATAATTGGTTTTATATTAGAGGGCATTTGGTAAATTGGAAGAGTTCAAGAACCATTGTGAGAGCAATGGTTTCTATAGCCCCATTTTCCTCATCACTTCTCCGAAACTTTCTCTCTCTTTTAAACTATCTGATGCGATTTCCCTCTTCCATCTTCATCTTCTTCATATCTTTTCCCCTACTAAACTACCAAACCATAACTATGAACTGTTTCATTCGAACTAACCTCCCATAATTCATGATTTGGGATCTCAGAGTTTGCATCAATTTTTCTTGGATCTTATAGTTTCTTCTTCTTCAATTTCTTCAATCAACATTTCATCCTTCTTTCAATTTCTTCTATTGCAATCAACTATTCTTCTATTTTATCTTATAACCAAAGACAAATTCCAACCTCCTTTCATTTCATCATATGTAGCAAATCGAAGAAGAGTTCGAAGAAATCAAAATTCTTCAATTTGAGAGATTATGGATCGGTTTTGAATTTTTGATTCAGTAAACAATACTTTCAATCTAGTTATAATTTGATTCCATTCCCATTTTACACAATTTCACTTGATGAGAATAATTTTAGGAAAAAAGAAGAGCGTAGAGATGAAATTATGTAAACCAAAGTGATTTATCTGCTTGATTCTATTTATTCCCTTTAAACCCTAATTCGGTTTATTCTTCTTTTTCTTCCCTGGATCAATCATTCTGTGAATTTATTTATTTATATTTTTATCCAATTCGTTATTCTTAATGTTTGACTTAAGTAGATATTGGACGTTTTTTTTACTCTTTTGGTGTAAATTTTGTAGATTTTGATTGAGATTTCGTTGTTTTGGGAAATTCTTGTTAATTTTGATTTGTGTCGAGTTGTTTCGTGATGAAATGTTTTGGTTTGAAGCAATTATTCAATTAGGAATCAGTGATTTATTTGTGTTATTGGTAATTGTATGTATATCTACAAATGATGGGGTAAGAAACAAAAATAAAAAACCCCAATTTTCTGATTTTGTTCTTCCATCAATATACTTATACTTTTATTGATTATAAAGTTACTTTATACAGGTTATCTAATCATATGTAGATGTGGACAAGAAGTCGGTCAGAAAACAATGTTGAGCAAACTACAATTATGATGCATGAAATAGTGAAGATGGTAACTATAGGTCACTTAAAATTAATTTTTATTTTTAGCTTCTAGAACTTGTTATCTTGATTATATTTAATTTTGACAATATGGGTTG